>CM024629.1:1321031-1331848 GCA_014182585.1 Eucalyptus coolabah | reverse complement strand
GATTCCCATCGGATTTCCGACACTCGTGCTTTTTCAGCCAAAAAATGGCCGGAAAGGGAATTTTCTATAGAAAAATAGGGAATTTTCTCTGTGGAGTCTTCGTGTTCTTCTTTCAGCCCGGTTTCTAGCTGTTTTCATGTGCAAAATGATGGGACGGATTGATCGGATGCTTTTGGGAGCCATGATTCCCATCGGATTTCCGACACTCGTGTTTTTCAGCCAAAAAATGGCCGGAAAGGGAATTTTCTAAGGAAAAATAGGGAATTTTCTCTGTGGAGTCTTCGTGTTCTTCTTTCAGCCCGGTTTCTGGCTGTTTTCATGTGCAAAATGATGGGACGGATTGATCGGATGCTTTTGGGAGCCATGATTCCCATCGGATTTCCGACACTCGTGTTTTTTCAGCCAAAAAATGGCCGGAAAGGGAATTTTCTAAGGAAAAATAGGGAATTTTCTCTGTGGAGTCTTCGTGTTCTTCTTTCAGCCCGGTTTCTAGCTGTTTTCATGTGCAAAATGATGGGACGGATTGATCGGATGCTTTTGGGAGCCATGATTCCCATCGGATTTCCGACACTCGTGTTTTTCAGCCAAAAAATGGCCGGAAAGGGAATTTTCTAAGAAAAATAGGGAATTTTCTCTGTGGAGTCTTCGTGTTCTTCTTTCAGCCCGGTTTCTGGCTGTTTTCATGTGCAAAATGATGGGACGGATTGATCGGATGCTTTTGGGAGCCATGATTCCCATCGGATTTCCGACACTCGTGTTTTTCAGCCAAAAAATGGCCGGAAAGGGAATTTTCTAAGAAAAATAGGGAATTTTCTGTGGAGTCTTCGTGTTCTTCTTTCAGCCCGGTTTCGGCTGTTTTTCATGTGCAAAATGATGGGACGGATTGATCGGATGCTTTTGGGAGCCATGATTCCCATCGGATTTCCGACACTCGTGTTTTTCAGCCAAAAAATGGCCGGAAAGGGAATTTTCTAAGGAAAATAGGGAATTTTCTCTGGAGTCTTCGTGTTCTTCTTTCAGCCAGGTTTCTAGCTGTTTTCATGTGCAAAATGATAGGACGGATTGATCGGATGCTTTTGGGAGCCATGATTCCCATAGGATTTCCGACACTCGTGTTTTTTCAGCCAAAAAAGGCCGGAAAGGGAATTTTCTAAGGAAAAATAGGGAATTTTCTCTGTGGAGTCTTCGTGTTCTTCTTTCAGCCCGGTTTCTGGCTATTTTCATGTGCAAAATAATGGGACGGATTGATCGGATGCTTTTGGGAGCCATGATTCCCATCGGATTTCCGACACTCGTGTTTTTTCAGCCAAAAAATGGCCGGAAATGCAATTTTCTAAGGAAAAAAGGGAATTTTCTCTGTGGAGTCTTCGTGTTCTTCTTTCAGCCCTGTTTCTGGCTATTTTCATGTGCAAAATAATGGGACGGATTGATCGGATGCTTTTGGGAGCCATGATTCCCATCGGATTTCCGACACTCGTGTTTTCATCAAAAAATGGCGGAAGAATTTTCTAAGGAAAAATAGGGAATTTTCTGTGGAGTCTTCGGTAATTGCTTACTTTGGTAGGTTTAAAATTTATTTCGTAATGCAAAATGACGGGACGGATTGATCGCATGCTTTGGGAGCCATGATTCCCATCGGTTTCGACACCCGTGTTTTTCATCCAAAATGGCCGGAAAGGAATTTTCTAAGGAAAAATAGGGAATTTTCTACGCTGGAGTCTTCGTGTTCTTCTTTCCATTCCCGGTTTCTGGCTGTTTTCAGCTGAAAAATGATGGGGCGGATTAATCGGATGCTTTTGGGAGCCATGATTCCCATCGGTTTCCGACACCGTGTTTTTTCATCCAAAAAATGGCCGGAAGACGGGGAATTTTCTAGGAAAAATAGAGAATTTTCAACGTAGGTCTTCGTGTTCTTCTTTTCAGCCCGGTTTCTGGCTGTTTTCATGTGCAAAATGATGGGGCGGATTGATCGGATGCTTTTGAGGCCATGATTCCCTTGGGATTTCGGACACCGTGTTTTTTCAGCCAAAAAATGGCCGGAAAGGGAATTTTCTTTGGAAAAACGGGGAATTTTCTGTAGATCTTCGTGTTCTTCTTTCAGCCCGTTTAAGGGCTATTTCATGAGCAAAATGATGGGGCGGATTGATCGGATGCTTTTGGGAGCCATGATTCCCATCGGATTTCGGACACTCGTGTTTTTTAGCCAAAAAATGGCCGAAGGGAATTTTCTAAGGAAAACAGGAATTTTCTGTGGAGTCTTCGTGTTCTTCTTTCAGCCCGTTTTCGGCGGTTTTCATGCGCAAAATGATGGGACGGATTGATCGGATGGTTTTGGGAGCCATGATTCCATCGGATTTCCGACACTCGCGTTTTTCAGCCAAAAATGGCCGGAAGGGAATTTTCTAAGGAAAAAGGGAATTTTCTCGTGAGTCTTCGTGTTCTTCTTTCGGCCAGTTTCGGCTGTTTTCATGTGCAAAATGATGGGACGGATTGATCGGATGCTTTTTAGGAGCCATGATTCCCATCGGTTTCGGACACTCGTGTTTTTTCAGCAAAAAATGGCCGGAAAGGGAATTTTCTAAGGAAAACAGGGAATTTTCTCTGTGGAGTCTTCGTGTTCTTCTTTCAGCCCGGTTTTAACATTTTCGGTGCAAAATGATTGGACGGATTGATCGGATGCTTTTGTGAGCCATGATTCCCATCGGATTTCCGACGCTCGTGTTTCACCCAAAAAATGGCCGGAAAGGGAATTTTCTAAGGAAAAACATGGAATTTTCTCTGTGGAGTCTTCGTGTTCTTCTTTCAGCCGGTTTTTGGCTGGCATCATGTGCAAAATAATGGGACGGATTGATCGGATGCTTTTGGGAGCCATGATTCCCATCGGATTTCCGACACTCGTGTTTTTTCTGCCAAAAAATGGCGGGAAAGGGAATTTTCTAAGGAAAAATAGGGAATTTTCTCTGTGGAGTCTTCGTGTTCTTCTTTCAGCCCGGTTTTTGGCTGCTGTCATGTGCAAAATAATGGGACGGATAGAACGGATGCTTTTGGGAGCCATGATTCCCATCGGATTTCCGACACTCGTGTTTTCAGCCAAAAATGGCCGGAAAGGGAATTTTCTAAGGAAAAATTTTTCTGTGGAGTCTTCGTGTTCTTCTTTCAGCCCGGTTTAAAGCTGTTTTCATGTGCAAAATGATGGGACGGATTGATCGGATGCTTTTAGGAGCCATGATTCCCATCCGATTTCGACACTCGTGTTTTTCAGTAAATGGCCGGAAAGGGAATTTTCTTTAGGAAAAATAGGGAATTTTCTTGAGTCTTCGTGTTCTTCTTTCAGCCCGGTTTATGGCTGTTTTCATGTGCAAAATGATGGGACGGATTGATCGGATGCTTTTGGGAGCCATGATTCCCATCGGTTTGGAAACACTCGTGTTTTTCAGCCAAAATGGCCGGAAAGGGAATTTTCTAAGAAAAATAGGGAATTTCTCTGTGGAGTCTTCGTGTTCTTCTTTCAGCCCTAAGTTTCGGCTGTTTTCATGTGCAAAATGATGGGACGGATTGATGCGGATGCTTTTGTGAGCCATGATTCCCATCGGATTTCCGACACTCGTGTTTTTCAGCCAAAAATGGCCGGAAGGAATTTTCTAAGGAAAAAAAAAGGGAATTTTCTCTGTGGAGTCTTCGTGTTCTTCTTTCAGCCCTGTTTCTGGCTGTTTTCATGCAAAATGATGGGACGGATTGATCGGATGCTTTTGGGAGCCATGATTCCCATCGCAGTTTTCGACACTCGTGTTTTTTCAGCCAAAAAATGGCCGGAAAGGGAATTTTCTTTAGAAAAATAGGGAATTTTCTCTGTGGAGTCTTCGTGTTCTTCTTTCAGCCCGGTTTACGTCGGTTTTCATGTGCAAAATGATGGGACGGATTGATCGGATGCTTTTGGGAGCCATGATTCCATCGGTTTGCGACACTCGTGTTTTTTCATCCAAAAAATGGCCGGAAGGAATTTTCTAAGAAAAAACAGGAATTTTCTCTGTGGAGTCTTCGTGTTCTTCTTTCAGCCGGTTTCTGGTGTTTTCATGTGCAAAATGATGGGACGGATTGATCGGATGCTTTGGGAGCCATGATTCCCATCGATTTCCGACACTCGTGTTTTTTCACCAAAAATGGCCTGGAAGGGAATTTTCTAAGGGAAAAATAGGGAATTTTCTCGTGGAGTCTTCGTGTTCTTCTTTCAGCCCGGTTTTTGGCTATTTTCATGAGCAAAATGATGGGACGGATTGATCGGATGCTTTTGGGAGCCTTGATTCCCATCGTTTCCGACACTCGTGTTTTTCAGCCAAAAATGGCCGGAAAGGGAATTTTCTAAGGAAAATAGGAATTTTCTGGGAGTCTTCGTGTTCTTCTTTCAGCCCTGGTTTCGGCTGTTTTCATGAGCAAAATGATGGGACGGATTGATCGGATGCTTTTGGGAGCCATGATTCCCATCGGATTTCCGACACTCGTGTTTTTTCAGCCAAAAAATGGCCGGAAAGGGAATTTTCTAAGGAAAAGAAGGGAATTTTCTCTGTGGAGTCTTCGTGTTCTTCTTTCAGCCCGGTTTCGGCTGTTTTCATGTGCAAAATGATGGGACGGATTGATCGGATGCTTTTGGGAGCCATGATTCCCATCGATTTCCGACACTCGTGTTTTTCAGCCAAAAAATGGCCGGGAAAGGGAAATTTTCTTTAGAAAAATAGGGAATTTTCTGCAGTGGAGTCTTCGTGTTCTTCTTTCAGCCCGGTTTTCGGTTTGTTTTCATGTGCAAAATGAAGGGACGGATTGATCGGATGCTTTTGGGAGCCATGATTCCCATCGGATTTCCGACACTTGTCTTTTTTATCAAAAATTGGCGGGAAAGGGAATTTTCCAAGAAAAAAATAGGGAATTTTCTGTGGAGTCTTCGTGTTCTTCTTTCAGCCCGGTTTGGCTGCTGTTTTCATGAGCAAAATGATGGGACGGATTGATCGGATGCTTTTGGGAGCCATGATTCCCATCGATTTCCACACTCGTGTTTTTTCAGCCAAAAAATGGCCGGAAGGGAATTTTCTAAGGAAAACAGGAATTTTCTCTGGAGTCTTCGTGTTCTTCTTTCGGCCCGGTTTACTGGCTGTTTTCATGTGCAAAATGATGGGACGGATTGATCGGATGCTTTTGGGAGCCATGATTCCCATCGGATTTCCGACACTCGTGTTTTTCAGCCAAAAAATGGCCGGAAAGGGAATTTTCTAAGGAAAAACAGGGAATTTTCTCTGTGGAGTCTTCGTGTTCTTCTTTCAGCCTGGTTTCTAGCTGTTTTCATGTGCAAAATGATGGGACGGATTGATCGGATGCTTTTGGGAGCCATGATTCCCATCAGATTCCGACACTCGTGTTTTCATCCAAAAAATGGCCGGAAGGGAATTTTCTAAGGAAAAATAGGGAATTTTCTGTGGAGTCTTCGTGTTCTTCTTTCAGCCCGGTTTTGGCTGTTTTCATGTGCAAAATGATGGGACGGATTGATCGGATGCTTTTGGGAGCCATGATTCCCATCGGATTTCCGACACTCGTGTTTTTTCAGCCAAAAATGGCCGGAAAGGGAATTTTCTAAGGAAAAACAGGGAATTTTCTCTGTGGAGTCTTCGTGTTCTTCTTTCAGCCGGTTTCTGGCTGTTTTCATGTGCAAAATGATGGGACGGATTGATCGGATGCTTTTGGGAGCCATGATTCCCATCGGATTTCCGACACTCGTGTTTTCAGCCAAAAAATGGCCGGAAGGGAATTTTCTAAGGAAAAAGGGAATTTTCTGTGGAGTCTTCGTGTTCTTCTTTCGGCCCGGTTTCGGCTGTTTTCATGTGCAAAATGATGGGGCCAGTTGATCGGATGCTTTTGGGAGCCATGATTCCCATCGGATTTCCGACACTCGTGTTTTTTCAGCCAAAAAATGGCCGGAAAGGGAATTTTCTCTGTGGAGTCTTCGTGTTCTTCTTTCAGCCCGGTTTCTGGCTGTTTTCATGTGCAAAATGATGGGACGGATTGATCGGATGCTTTTGGGAGCCATGATTCCCATCGGATTTCCGACACTCGTGTTTTTTCAGCCAAAAAATGGCCGGAAAGGGAATTTTCTAAGGAAAAACAGGGAATTTTCTCTGTGGAGTCTTCGTGTTCTTTTTTCAGCCCGGTTTCTGGCTGTTTTCATGTGCAAAATGATGGGACGGGTTGATCGGATGCTTTTGGGAGCCATGATTCCCATCGGATTTCCGATACTCGTGTTTTTTCAGCCAAAAAATGGCCGGAAATAGAATTTTCTAAGGAAAAACAGGGAATTTTCTCTGTGGAGTCTACGTGTTCTTCTTTCAGCCCGGTTTAAATACGGCTGTTTTCATGTGCAAAATGATGGGACGGATTGATCGGATGCTTTTGGGAGCCATGATTCCCATCGGATTTCCGACACTCGTGTTTTTTCATCCAAAAAATGGGAAAGGGAATTTTCTAAGAAAAATAGGGAATTTTCTCTGGAGTCTTCGTGTTCTTCTTTCAGCCCGGTTTCTGGCTGTTTTCATGTGCAAAATGATGGGACGGATTGATCGGATGCTTTTGGGAGCCATGATTCCCATCGGATTTCCGACACTCGTGTTTTTTAGCCAAAAAATGGCCGGAAAGGGAATTTTCTAAGGAAAAACAGGGAATTTTCTCTGTGGAGTCTTCGTGTTCTTCTTTCAGCCCGGTTTCTGGCTGTTTTCATGTGCAAAATGATGGGACCGATTGATCGGATGCTTTTGGAGCCATGATTCCCATCGTTTCCGACACTCGTGTTTTTCAGCCAAAAAATGGCCGGAAAGGAATTTTCTAAGGAAAAATAGGGAATTTTCTCTGTGGAGTCTTCGTGTTCTTCTTTCAGCCCGGTTTCTGGCTGTTTTCATGTGCAAAATGATGGGACGGATTGATCGGATGCTTTGGGAGCCATGATTCCCATCGGATTTCCGACACTCGTGTTTTTTCAGCCAAAAATGGCCGGAAAGGGAATTTTCTAAGGAAAAATAGGGAATTTTCTCTGTGGAGTCTTCGTGTTCTTCTTTCAGCCCGGTTTCTGGCTGTTTTCATGTGCAAAATGATGGGACGGATTGATCGGATGCTTTTTGGGAGCCATGATTCCCATCGATTTCCGACACTCGTGTTTTTTTTAGCCAAAAATGGCCGGAAGGGAATTTTCTAAGGAAAAATGGGGAATTTTCTCTGTGGAGTCTTCGTGTTCTTCTTTCAGCCCGGTTTGGCTGTTTTCATGTGCAAAATGATGGCACGGAATGATCGGATGCTTTTGGGAGCCATGATTCCCATCGGATTTCCGACACTCGTGTTTTTTCATCCAAAAAATGGCCGGAAAGGGAATTTTCTAAGGAAAAACAGGGAATTTTCTCTGTGGAGTCTTCGTGTTCTTCTTTCAGCCCGGTTTCTGGCTGTTTTCATGTGCAAAATGATGGGACGGATTGATCGGATGCTTTTGAGAGCCATGATTCCCATCCGATTTCGGACACTCGTGTTTTTTAGCCAAAAAATGGCCGGAAAGGGAATTTTCTAAGGAAAAACAGGGAATTTTCTCTGTGGAGTCTTCGTGTTCTTCTTTCAGCCGGTTTTTGGCTGCTTTCATGTGCAAAATGATGGCACGGATTGATCGGATGCTTTTGGAGCCATGATTCCCATCGGATTTCCGACACTCGTGTTTTTTCATCCAAAAAATGGCCGGAAAGGGAATTTTCTAAGGAAAAACTGGGAATTTTCTCTGTGGAGTCTTCGTGTTCTTCTTTTCCTGCCCGGTTTCTATTGTTTTCATGTGCAAAATGATGGCACGGATTGATCGGATGCTTTTAGGAGCCATGATTCCCATCCGATTTCCGACACTCGTGTTTTTCAGCAAAAAATGGCGGAAAGGGAATTTTCTAAGAAAAATAGGGAATTTTCTCTGTGGAGTCTTCGTGTTCTTCTTTCAGCCCGGTTTTTGGCTGTTTTCATGTGCAAAATGATGGGGCGGATTGATCGGATGCTTTTGGGAGCCATGATTCCCATCGGATTTCCGACACTCGTGTTTTTTCAGCAAAAAATGGCGGAAGGGAATTTTCTAAGGAAAAATAGGAATTTTCTCTGTGGAGTCTTCGTGTTCTTCTTTCGGCCCGGTTTCATGTTTTCATGTGCAAAATGATGGGACGGATTGATCGGATGCTTTTGGGAGCCATGATTCCCATCGGATTTCGACACTCGTGTTTTTTCATCAAAAAATGGCGGAAAGGGAATTTTCTAAGGAAAACGGGAATTTTCTGTAGGTCTTCGTGTTCTTCTTTCAGCTCGGTTTGGCGGTGTCATGTGCAAAATGATGGGGCGGATTGATCGGATGCTTTTGGGAGCCATGATTCCCATCAGTTTCCGACACTCGTGTTTTTCAGCCAAAAAATGGCGGAAGGGAATTTTCTAAGGAAAAAACAGGGAATTTTCTCTGTGGAGTCTTCGTGTTCTTCTTTCAGCCCGGTTTTTGGCTTGTTTTCATGTGCAAAATGATGGGTCGGATTGATCGGATGCTTTTGAGCCATGATTCCTAAGGTTTCAGAGCACTCGTGTTTTTCAGCAAAAAATGGCGGAAGAATTTTCTAAGGAAAAACGAGGAATTTTCTGTGGAGTCTTCGTGTTCTTCTTTCAGCCCGGTTTCTGTTGTCATGTGCAAAATGATGGGACGGATTGATCGGATGCTTTTGGGAGCCATGATTCCCATCGGTTTCCGACACTCGTGTTTTTCAGCCAAAAAATGGCCGGAAAGGGAATTTTCTATGGAGAAAGCTTGAGGGAATTTTCTGCCTTCGGTCTTCGTGTTCTTCTTTCGAGGTTTAAAACAGCATCGTTTCCAAGTAATGCAAAATGGATTAACCAGTTGATGGGATGCTTTTTGGAACCATGATTCCCATGGATTTCAAGACACTCGTGTTTTTCATCAAAAAATGGCCGGAAAGGGAATTTTCTAAGGAAAAACAGGGAATTTTCTCTGTGGACTCTTCGTGTTCTTCTTTCAGCTCGGTTTCTGGCTACTGTCATGTGCAAAATGGTGGGAAGGATTGATCAAATGCTTTTCGGAGCCATGATTCCTAGATTTCAAACACTCTAATCTTTTTCATCAAAAAAATGGCTGGAAGGGGAATTTTCTATAGAAAAAATGAAATTTTCTCTGTAGTCTTCATGTTCTTCTTTCATTTAGGTTTCTGGCTGTTTTCATATGCAAAATGATGGGACGGATTGAGCGGATACTTTGGGAAGGCCATGATTCCCATCGGATTTCTGACACTCGTCTTTTTCAGCCAAATGGCGGGAAAGGGAATTTTCTAAGTTAAAATAGGAATTTTCTCTGACAGGTCTTACGTGTTCTTCCCTTTATTCGGTTTTGGCTGTTTTCTGTTAATACAAAATGATGGGACGGATTGATCGGATGCTTTTGGGAGCCATGATTGCCTGTTCAACACTCATGTTTTTTTCAGCTAAAAGCGGAAAGAATTTCCTAAGGAAAAATAGGGAGTTTTCTACGTAGAGTCTTCGTGTTCTTCTTTCAACTGGTTCACATTTTTCTGTGTGCAAAAAATGATGGGACGGATTGATAGGATGCTTTTGGGAGCCATGATTGCCATCGATTTTCACTTTAGATGTTTTTCCAACTAAAAAAGTAGGAAGAGAATTTTCTAAGAGCATCAAATTTTCTCTGCAATGGAGTCTTCGTGTTCTTCTTTCAGCCCGGTTTCTAGCTGTTTTCATGTGCAAAATGATGGGACGGATTGATCGGATGCTTTTGGGAGCCATGATTCCCATCGGATTTCCGACACTCGTGCTTTTTCAGCCAAAAAATGGCCGGAAAGGGAATTTTCTATAGAAAAATAGGGAATTTTCTGTGGAGTCTTCGTGTTCTTCTTTCAGCCCGGTTTCTGGCTGTTTTCATGTGCAAAATGATGGGACGGATTGATCGGATGCTTTTGGGAGCCATGATTCCCATCGGATTTCCGACACTCGTGTTTTTTCAGCCAAAAAATGGCCGGAAAGGGAATTTTCTAAGAAAAATAGGGAATTTTCTCTGTGGAGTCTTCGTGTTCTTCTTTCAGCCCGGTTTCTGGCTGTTTTCATGTGCAAAATGATGGGACGGATTGATCGGATGCTTTTGGGAGCCATGATTCCCATCGGATTTCCGACACTCGTGTTTTTCAGCCAAAAAATGGCCGGAAAGGGAATTTTCTATAGAAAAACAGGGAATTTTCTGTGGAGTCTTCGTGTTCTTCTTTCAGCAAACTCAAACGGCGCGATTAATCAGTCGACTAGTTTTTTGAAGCTCGTCAATAGCCATCTTTCACATGGCTCACATGAGCGAAGAAGAACTCTGAAAGGGCCCTGTTTTCCTTAAGATCCTTTCGGCCATTTTGGCTGGCAGTTCGCGGTGTCGATGGTCGGCTCCCAAACTCCGATCAATCCGTGTATCATTGCATGGCGGCGACGTTTGAAAAAGCGCTCGAAATGCCAAAGAACCCTGTTTTCCTTAGAAAATTCCCTTCCGGCCCATTTTAACAACAGCCAGTGTCGAAATCCATGGCTCCCAAGCATCCGATCAATCCGTCCATCATTCCACGTGGCGAACGGCGAAGACGCCGCGAGCTGCCAAAGAGCCTGTTTCAAGCCGACCATTTGGCTCAAGCTTCGGTGATATCGATAGTAACTCCATGGTAAAAGATCTGTCAATGCCATCATTACACACATGACAGCAAGTGCACGAAAACCTGTTTCTTGAA
>CM024629.1:1267020-1315982 GCA_014182585.1 Eucalyptus coolabah | reverse complement strand
GGAATTTTCAATGGAAAACGGGGAATTTTCTCTGTGGAGTCTCCGTGTTCTTGTTTCAGCGGGCCTTCAGGCTACTATGATGTCTAAAATGATGGGACGGATTGATCGAATGCTTTTGGAGGCCATGATTCCAAGCAGATTTCCAACACTCGTGTTTTTTCAGCCAAAAAATGGCCGGAAAGGGAATTTTCTATGGAAAAACAGGGAATTTTCTCTGTGCGAGCTTCGTGTTCTTGTTTAAGCGGGCCTTCAGGATGCTGTGTCGTCCAAATGATGGGACGGACTGATCGAATGCTTTTGGAGGCCATGTTTCCCATCGATTTCCAAACTCGTGTTTTTCAGCCAAAAAATGGCCCGAAAGGGAATTTTCAATGGAAAAATGGGAATTTTCTGTGTGGAGTCTTCGTGTTCTTGTTTCAGCGGGCCTTCGGGATGCTGTGATGTCCAAAATGATGGGATGGACTGATCGAATGCTTTTGGAGGCCATGTTTCCCAATAGATTTCCAGAACTCGTGTTTTTTCAGCCAAAAAATGGCCGGAAAGGGAATTTTCAATGGAAAAACAGGGAATTTTCTTTGTGGAGTCTTCGTGTTCTTGTTTCAGCGGGCCTTCGGTGGATACCGTGATGTCCAAAATGATGGGACGGACTGATCGAATGCTTTTGGAGGCCATGTTTCCCATAGATTTCCCAAACTCGTGTTTTTCAGCCAAAAATGGCCGAAAGGGAATTTTCAATGGAAAAACAGGAATTTTCTCTGTGGAGCCTTCGTGTTCTTGTTTCAGCAAGCCTTCGGATACCGTGATGTCCAAAATGATGGGACGGATTGATCGAATGCTTTTGGAGGCCATGTTTCCCTCATCAGATTTCCAACACTCGTGTTTTTCAGCCAAAAAAGGGCCCGAAAGGGAATTTTCAATGGAAAACGGGGAATTTTCTCTGTGGAGCTTCGTGTTCTTGTTTCAGCGGGCCTTCGGGATACCGTGATGTCCAAAATGATGGGACGGATTGATCGAATGCTTTTGGAGGCCATGTTTCCCATCAGATTTCCAACACTCGTGTTTTTCAGCCAAAAAATGGCCCGAAAGGGAATTTTCAATGGAAAAAGGGGGAATTTTTCTGTGAGCTTCGTGTTCTTGTTTCAGTGGGTCTTCAGGCTACTGTCATGTGCCAAATGATGGGACGGATTGATCGAATGCTTTTGGAGGCCATGTTTCCCAACAGATTTCCGACACTCGTGTTTTTCAGCCAAAAAATGGCCGGAAAGGGAATTTTCTATGGAAAAACAGGGAATTTTCTCTGTGGAGTCTCCGTTTTCTTGTTTCAGCGGGCCTTCAGGAAGTTATGATGCCCCAAATGATGGGACAGATTGATCGAATGCTTTTGGAAGCCATGATTCCCATCGGATTTCCAACACTCGTGTTTTTCAGCCAAAAAAGGGCCGAAAGGAATTTTCAATGGAAAAACAGGGAATTTTCTCTGTGGAGCTTCGTGTTCTTGTTTCAGCGGGCCTTCGGGATACCGTGATGTCCAAAATGATGGGACGGATTGATCGAATGCTTTTGGAGGCCATGTTTCCCACGAGATTTCAACACTCGTGTTTTTCAGCCAAAAAGGGCCCGAAAGGGAATTTTCAATGGAAAAACAGGGAATTTTCTTTGTGGAGCTTCGTGTTTTGTTTCAGCGGGCCTTCAGGATGCCGTGTCGTCCAAAATGATGGGACGGACTGATCGAATGCTTTTGGAGGCCATGTTTCCCAACAGATTTCCGACACTCGTGTTTTTTCAGCCAAAAAAGGGCCCGAAAGGGAATTTTCAATGGAAAACAGGGAATTTTCTCTCGTGCGAGCTTCGTGTTTTTGTTTCAGCGGGCCTTCAGGATACCGTGTCGTCCAAAATGATGGGACGGACTGATCGAATGCTTTTGGAGGCCATGTTTCCCATCGGATTTCCAACACTCGTGTTTTTTCAGCCAAAAAAGGGCCCGAAAGGGAATTCTCAATGGAAAACAGGGAATTTTCTCTGTGGAGCTTCGTGTTCTTGTTTCAGCGGGCCTTCGAAAATAGGGATACCGTGATGTCCAAAATGATGGGACGGACTGATCGAATGCTTTTGGAGGCCATGTTTCCCATCAGATTTCCAAGAACTCGTGTTTTTTCAGCCAAAAAAGGGCCCGAAAGGGAATTTTCAATGGAAAAACGGGGAATTTTCTCTCGTGGAGCTTCGTGTTCTTGTTTCAGCGGGCCTTCAGGATACCGTGATCGTCCAAAATGATGGGACGGACTGATCGAATGCTTTTGGAGGCCATGTTTCCCACAGATTTCAGAACTCGTGTTTTTCAGCCAAAAAAGGGCCCGAAAGGGAATTTTCAATGGAAAAACAGGGAATTTTCTGTGGAGCTTCGTGTTTTGTTTCAGCGGGCCTTCAGGATACCGTGACGTCCAAAATGATGGGACGGACTGATCGAATGCTTTTGGAGGCCATGTTTCCCATCGGATTTCCAGAACTCGTGTTTTTCAGCCAAAAAAGGGCCCGGAAGGGAATTTTCTAAGGAAAAACAGGGAATTTTCTCTGTGGAGCCTTCGTGTTCTGTTTTGAGCGGGCCTTAAGGGTACCGTGACGTCCAAAATGATGGGACGGAATGATCGAATGCTTTTGGAGGCTATGTTTCCCAACAGATTTCCAACACTCGTGTTTTTTCAGCCAAAAAAAGGGCCCGAAAGGGAATTTTCTATGGAAAAACAGGGAATTTTCTATGTGGAGGCTCCGTGTTCTTGTTTCAGCGGGCCTTCGGGATACCGTGACGTCCAAATGATGGGACGGACTGATCGAATGCTTTTGGAGGCCATGTTTCCCAATCGGATTTCCAAACTCGTGTTTTTCAGCCAAAAAAGGGCCCGAAAGGGAATTTTCAATGGAAAAACAGGGAATTTTCTCTGTGCGAGCTTCGTGTTTTGTTTCAGCACGGGCCTTCGGGATACCGTGACGTCCAAAATGATGGGACGGACTGATCGAATGCTTTTGGAGGCCATGTTTCCCAACGGATTTCAGAACTCGTGTTTTTTCAGCAAAAAAGGGCCCGGAAGGGAATTTTCAATGGAAAAAAGGGAATTTTCTCTGTCGTGAGGCTTCGTGTTCTTGTTTCAGCGGGCCTTCGGGATACCGTGACGTCCAAAATGATGGGACGGATTGATCGAATGCTTTTGGAGGCCATGTTTCCCAACAGATTTCAGAACTCGTGTTTTTCAGCCAAAAAAGGGCCCGAAAGGGAATTTTCAATGGAAAAACAGGGAATTTTCTCTGTGCAGGCTTCGTGTTCTTGTTTCAGCGGGCCTTCGGGATACCGTGTCGTCCAAAATGATGGGACGGACTGATCGAATGCTTTTGGAGGCCATGTTTCCCATCAGATTTCCAAACTCGTGTTTTTTCAACCAAATAATGGCCGGAAAGGGAATTTTCAATGGAAAAACAGGGAATTTTCTCTGTGGAGCTTCGTGTTCTTGTTTCAGCGGGCCTTCGGGATACCGTGATGTCCAAAATGATGGGACGGACTGATCGAATGCTTTCGAAGGCCATGTTTCCCAATAGATTTCAAACACTTGTGTTTTTTCAGGCAAAAAAGGGCCCGAAAGGGAATTTCAATGGAAAAAGGGAATTTTTCTGTGGAGCTTCGTGTTCTTGTTTCAGCGGGCCTTCGAGGATACCGTGTGTCCAAAATGATGGGACGGATTGATCGAATGCTTTTGGAGGCCATGTTTCCCAACAGATTTCCAAACTCGTGTTTTTTCAGCCAAAAAAGGGCCCGAAAGGGAATTTTCAATGGAAAAACAGGGAATTTTCTCTGTGCGGAGCTTCGTGTTTTTGTTTCAGCGGGCCTTCAGGATACCGTGTCGTCCAAAATGATGGGACGGATTGATCGAATGCTTTTGGAGGCCATGTTTCCCAACAGATTTTAACTCGTGTTTTTCAGCCAAAAAAGGGCCCGAAAGGGAATTTTCAATGGAAAAACAGGGAATTTTCTCTGTGCGGCTTCGTGTTCTTGTTTCAGCGGGCCTTCAGGATACCGTGACGTCCAAATGATGGGACGGACTGATCGAATGCTTTTGGAGGCCATGTTTCCCAACAGATTTCCAAACTCGTGTTTTTTCAGCCAAAAAAGGGCCCGAAAGGGAATTTTCAATGGAAAAACAGGGAATTTTCTCTGTGGAGCTTCGTGTTCTTGTTTCAGCGGGCCTTCAGGATACCGTGTCGTCCAAAATGATGGGACGGACTGATCGAATGCTTTTGGAGGCCATGTTTCCCAACAGATTTCGAACTCGTGTTTTTCAGCCAAAAAATGGCCGGAAAGGGAATTTTCTATGGAAAAACAGGGAATTTTCTCTGTGGAGTCTTCGTGTTCTTGATTCAGCGGGCCTTCGGGCTACTATGATGTCCAAAATGATGGGACGGATTGATCAAATGCTTTTGGAAGCCATGATTCCAAACAGATTTCCGACACTCGTGTTTCTTCAGCCAAAAAATGGCCGGAAAGGGAATTTTCAATGGAAAAACAGGGAATTTCCTCTGTGAGCTTCGTGTTTTTGTTTCAGCGGGCCTTCGGGGATACCGTGATGTCCAAAATGATGGGACGGACTGATCGAATGCTTTTGGAGGCCATGTTTCCCAACAGATTTCCAGAACTCGTGTTTTTTCAGCCAAAAAAGGGCCCGAAAGGGAATCTTCAATGGAAAAACAGGGAATTTTCTCTGTGGAGTCTTCGTGTTCTTCTTTCAGCGGGCCTTCGGGATACCGTGTCGTCCAAATGATGGGACGGATTGATCGAATGCTTTTGGAGGCCATGTTTCCCAACAGATTTCCAAACTCGTGTTTTTCAGCCAAAAAATGGCCGGAAAGGGAATTTTCAATGGAAAAACAGGGAATTTTCTCTGTGGAGCTTCGTGTTCTTGTTTCAGCGGGCCTTCAGATACCGTGTCGTCCAAAATGATGGGACGGACTGATCGAATGCTTTTGGAGGCCATGTTTCCCATCAGATTTCAGAACTCGTGTTTTTTCAGCCAAAAAAGGGCCCGAAAGGGAATTTTCAATGGAAAAATAGGGAATTTTTCTGTGCGAGCTTCGTGTTCTTGTTTCAGCGGGCCTTCGGGATACCGTGATGTCCAAAATGATGGGACGGACTGATCGAATGCTTTTGGAGGCCATGTTTCCCATCAGATTTCCAGAACTCGTTTTTTCAACCAAATAATGGCCGGAAAGAGAATTTTCACTGGAAAAACAGGGAATTTTCTCATGTGCGAGGCTTCGTGTTTTTGTTTCAGCGGGCCTTCAGGATACCGTGTCGTCCAAAATGATGGGACGGACTGATCGAATGCTTTTGGAGGCCATGTTTCCCAACAGATTTCCAGAACTCGTGTTTTTTCAGCCAAAAAAGGGCCCGAAAGGGAATTTTCAATGGAAAAACAGGGAATTTTCTCTGTGCCGGCTTCGTGTTCTTGTTTCAGCGGGCCTTCAGGATACCGTGACGTCCAAATCCATGGGACGGACTGATCGAATGCTTTTGGAGGCCATGTTTCCCAACAGATTTCCAACACTCGTGTTTTTTCAGCCAAAAAAGGGCCCGGAAGGGAATTTTCAATGGAAAAACAGGGAATTTTTCTCTGTGCGAGCTTCGTGTTCTTGTTTCAGCGGGCCTTCAGGATACCGTGACGTCCAAATGATGGGACGGATTGATCGAATGCTTTTGGAGGCCATGTTTCCCAACAGATTTCCAACACTCGTGTTTTTTCAGCCAAAAAAGGGCCCGAAAGGGAATTTTCAATGGAAAAACAGGGAATTTTTCTGTGGAGCTTCGTGTTCTTGTTTCAGCGGGCCTTCAGGATACCGTGACGTCCAAATGATGGGACGGACTGATCGAATGCTTTTGGAGGCCATGTTTCCCAACAGATTTCCAAGAACTCGTGTTTTTTCAGCCAAAAAAGGGCCCGAAAGGGAATTTTCAATGGAAAAACAGGGAATTTTCTCTGTGGAGCTTCGTGTTCTTGTTTCAGCGGGCCTTCAGATACCGTGACGTCCAAATGATGGGAGGGACTGATCGAATGCTTTCGAAGGCCATGTTTCCCAATAGATTTCAAACACTCGTGTTTTTTCAGGGAAAAAAGGGCCCGAAAGGGAATTTTGTATGGAAAAAAAGGGAATTTTCTCTGTGGGGCCCTCGTGTTCTTGTTTCAGCGGGCCTTCAGGGTACTGGGACGTCTAAAATGATGGGACGGACTGATCGAATGCTTTTGGAGGCCATGTTTCCCAACAGATTTCCAGAACTCGTGTTTTTCAGCCAAAAAAGGGCCCGAAAGGGAATTTTCAATGGAAAAACAGGGAATTTTCTGTGCGAGGCTTCGTGTTTTGTTTCAGCGGGCCTCAGGATACCGTGACGTCCAAAATGATGGGACGGACTGATCGAATGCTTTTGGAGGCCATGTTTCCCAACAGATTTCAGAACTCGTGTTTTTCAGCCAAAAAAGGGCCCGAAAGGGAATTTTCAATGGAAAAACAGGGAATTTTCTCTGTGAGCTTCGTGTTTTTGTTTGCGGGCCTTAAGGGTACCGTGACGTCCAAAATGATGGGACGGAATGATCGAATGCTTTTGGAGGCTATGTTTCCCAACAGATTTCCAACACTCGTGTTTTTTCAGCCAAAAAAGGGCCCGGAAGGGAATTTTCAAAGGAAAAACAGGGAATTTTCTCAGCGGAGCCTTCGTGTCCTATTTTGAGCTGGCCTTAAGGGTACGGTGACGTCCAAAATGATGGGACGGAATGATCGAATGCTTTTGGAGGCCATGTTTCCCAACAGATTTCCAACACTCTTGTTTTTTCAGCGAAAAAAGGGCCCGGAAGGGAATTTTCTAAGGAAAAACAGGGAATTTTTCTGTGCGAGCTTCGTGTTCTTGTTTCAGCGGGCCTTCGGGATACCGTGACGTCCAAAATGATGGGACGGATTGATCGAATGCTTTTGGAGGCCATGTTTCCCAACAGATTTCCGAACTCGTGTTTTTCAGCCAAAAAAGGCCCGAAAGGGAATTTTCAATGGAAAAACAGGGAATTTTTTCATGCAGGCTTCGTGTTTTTGTTTCAGCGGGCCTTCAGGATACCGTGTCGTCCAAAATGATGGGACGGACTGATCGAATGCTTTTGGAGGCCATGTTTCCCAACAGATTTCAGAACTCGTGTTTTTCAGCCAAAAAAGGGCCCGAAAGGGAATTTTCTAAGGAAAAACAGGGAATTTTCTCTGTGGAGCCTTCGTGTTCTATTTTGAGCGGGCCTTAAGGGTACTGTGACGTCCAAAATGATGGGACGGAATGATCGAATGCTTTTGGAGGCCATGTTTCCCAACAGATTTCCAACACTCTTGTTTTTTCAGCCAAAAAAGGGCCCGGAAGGGAATTTTCTAAGGAAAAACAGGGAATTTTCTCTGTGCGAGCTTCGTGTTTTGTTTCAGCGGGCCTTCGGGATACCGTGACGTCCAAAATGATGGGACGGACTGATCGAATGCTTTTGGAGGCCATGTTTCCCAACAGATTTCAGAACTCGTGTTTTTAAGCCAAAAAAAGGGCCCGAAAGGGAATTTTCAATGGAAAAAGGGAATTTTTCTGTGCAGGCTTCGTGTTCTTGTTTCAGCGGGCCTTCGGGATACCGTGTCGTCCAAAATGATGGGACGGACTGATCGAGTGCTTTTGGAGGCCATGTTTCCCAACAGATTTCCAGAACTCGTGTTTTTTCAGCCAAAAAGGGCCCGAAAGGGAATTTTCAATGGAAAAACAGGGAATTTTCTCTGTGGAGGCTTCGTGTTTTTGTTTCAGCGGGCCTTCGGGATACCGTGACGTCCAAAATGATGGGACGGACTGATCGAATGCTTTTGGAGGCCATGTTTCCCAACAGATTTCCAGAACTCGTGTTTTTCAGCCAAAAAAGGGCCCGAAAGGGAATTTTCAATGGAAAAACAGGGAATTTTCTCTGTGCGAGCTTCGTGTTTTTGTTTCAGCGGGCCTTCGGGATACCGTGACGTCCAAAATGATGGGACGGACTGATCGAATGCTTTTGGAGGCCATGTTTCCCAACAGATTTCCAAACTCGTGTTTTTCAGCAAAAAAGGGCCCGAAAGGGAATTTTCAATGGAAAAACAGGGAATTTTTCTGTGCAGGCTTCGTGTTCTTGTTTCAGCGGGCCTTCAGATACCGTGTGACGTCCAAATGATGGGACGGACTGATCGAATGCTTTTGGAGGCCATGTTTCCCAACAGATTTCAGAACTCGTGTTTTTTCAGCCAAAAAAGGGCCCGAAAGGGAATTTTCAATGGAAAAACAGGGAATTTTCTCTGTGGAGCTTCGTGTTTTGTTTCAGCGGGCCTTCGGGATACCGTGACGTCCAAAATGATGGGACGGACTGATCGAATGCTTTTGGAGGCCATGTTTCCCAACAGATTTCAGAACTCGTGTTTTTTCAGCCAAAAAAGGGCCCGAAAGGGAATTTTCAATGGAAAAACAGGGAATTTTTCTGTGCAGGCTTCGTGTTCTTGTTTCAGCGGGCCTTCAGGATACCGTGACGTCCAAATCCATGGGACGGACTGATCGAATGCTTTTGGAGGCCATGTTTCCCACAGATTTCCAAACTCGTGTTTTTCAGCCAAAAAGGGCCCGAAAGGGAATTTTCAATGGAAAAACAGGGAATTTTCTCTGTGCGAGCTTCGTGTTCTTGTTTCAGCGGGCCTTCGGGATACCGTGACGTCCAAAATGATGGGACGGACTGATCGAATGCTTTTGGAGGCCATGTTTCCCAACAGATTTCCAAACTCGTGTTTTTCAGCCAAAAAGGGCCCGAAAGGGAATCTTCAATGGAAAAATAGGGAATTTTCTCTGTGCAGGCTTCGTGTTCTTGTTTCAGCGGGCCTTCAGGATACCGTGTCATCCAAAATGATGGGATGGCCCGATCGAATGCTTTTGGAGGCCATGTTTCCCAACAGATTTCCAGAACTCGTGTTTTTTCAGCCAAAAAAGGGCCCGAAAGGGAATCTTCAATGGAAAAACAGGGAATTTTTCTGTGCGAGCTTCGTGTTTTTGTTTCAGCGGGCCTTCGGGATACCGTGACGTCCAAAATGATGGGACGGACTGATCGAATGCTTTTGGAGGCCATGTTTCCCAACAGATTTCCAGAACTCGTGTTTTTTCAGCCAAAAAAGGGCCCGAAAGGGAATTTTCAATGGAAAAACAGGGAATTTTCTCTGTGAGAGCTTCGTGTTTTGTTTCAGCGGGCCTTCAGGATACCGTGACGTCCAAATCCATGGGACGGACTGATCGAATGCTTTTGGAGGCCATGTTTCCCAACAGATTTCCAGTAACTCGTGTTTTTCAGCCAAAAAAGGGCCCGAAAGGGAATTTTCAATGGAAAAATAGGGAATTTTCTCTGTGCAGCTTCGTGTTTTGTTTCAGCGGGCCTTCAGGATACCGTGACGTCCAAAATGATGGGACGGACTGATCGAATGCTTTTGGAGGCCATGTTTCCCAACAGATTTCCAAGAACTCGTGTTTTTCAGCCAAAAAAGGGCCCGAAAGGGAATTTTCAATGGAAAAACAGGGAATTTTTCTGTGCGAGCTTCGTGTTTTTGTTTCAGCGGGCCTTCGGGATACCGTGTCGTCCAAATGATGGGACGGACTGATCGAATGCTTTTGGAGGCCATGTTTCCCAACAGATTTCAGAACTCGTGTTTTTCAGCCAAAAAAGGGCCCGAAAGGGAATTTTCAATGGAAAAACAGGGAATTTTCCATGTGGAGGCTTCGTGTTCTTGTTTCAGCGGGCCTTCAGATACCGTGACGTCCAAATGATGGGACGGACTGATCGAATGCTTTTGGAGGCCATGTTTCCCAACAGATTTCAGAACTCGTGTTTTTCAGCCAAAAAAGGGCCCGAAAGGGAATTTTCAATGGAAAAACAGGGAATTTTCTCTGTGCGAGCTTCGTGTTTTTGTTTCAGCGGGCCTTCAGATACCGTGACGTCCAAATCCATGGGACGGACTGATCGAATGCTTTTGGAGGCCATGTTTCCCAACAGATTTCAGAACTCGTGTTTTTCAGCCAAAAAAGGGCCCGAAAGGGAATTTTCAATGGAAAAACAGGGAATTTTCTCTGTGCAGAGCTTCGTGTTTTGTTTCAGCGGGCCTTCGGGATACCGTGACGTCCAAATGATGGGACGGACTGATCGAATGCTTTTGGAGGCCATGTTTCCCAACAGATTTCCAGAACTCGTGTTTTTTCAGCCAAAAAAGGGCCCGAAAGGGAATCTTCAATGGAAAAATAGGGAATTTTTTCTCGTGCGAGCTTCGTGTTTTGTTTCAGCGGGCCTTCGGGATACCGTGACGTCCAAAATGATGGGACGGACTGATCGAATGCTTTTGGAGGCCATGTTTCCCAACAGATTTCGTAACTCGTGTTTTTCAGCCAAAAAAGGGCCCGAAAGGGAATTTTCAATGGAAAAACAGGGAATTTTCTCTGTGCAGAGCTTCGTGTTTTTGTTTCAGCGGGCCTTCAGGATACCGTGTCGTCCAAAATGATGGGACGGACTGATCGAATGCTTTTGGAGGCCATGTTTCCCAACAGATTTCGAACTCGTGTTTTTTCAGCCAAAAAAGGGCCCGAAAGGGAATTTTCAATGGAAAAACAGGGAATTTTCTCTGTGCGAGCTTCGTGTTTTTGTTTCAGCGGGCCTTCAGGGATACCGTGACGTCCAAATCCATGGGACGGACTGATCGAATGCTTTTGGAGGCCATGTTTCCCAACAGATTTCCAAACTCGTGTTTTTCAGCCAAAAAAGGGCCCGAAAGGGAATTTTCAATGGAAAAACAGGGAATTTTCTCTGTGCGGCTTCGTGTTTTTGTTTCAGCGGGCCTTCAGGATACCGTGACGTCCAAATCCATGGGACGGACTGATCGAATGCTTTTGGAGGCCATGTTTCCCAACAGATTTCAGAACTCGTGTTTTTTCAGCAAAAAAAGGGCCCGAAAGGGAATTTTCAATGGAAAAACAGGGAATTTTCTCTGTGCGGCTTCGTGTTTTTGTTTCAGCGGGCCTTCAGGATACCGTGTCGTCCAAAATGATGGGACGGACTGATCGAATGCTTTTGGAGGCCATGTTTCCCAACAGATTTCCAGAACTCGTGTTTTTCAGCCAAAAAAGGGCCCGAAAGGGAATTTTCAATGGAAAAACAGGGAATTTTCTCTGTGTGAGCTTCGTGTTCTTGTTTCAGCGGGCCTTCAGGATACCGTGACGTCCAAATCCATGGGACGGACTGATCGAATGCTTTTGGAGGCCATGTTTCCC
The DNA here is from genome assembly GCA_014182585.1 of Eucalyptus coolabah. NCBI lineage: Eukaryota > Viridiplantae > Streptophyta > Magnoliopsida > Myrtales > Myrtaceae > Eucalyptus > Eucalyptus coolabah. The sequence goes on along the minus strand of CM024629.1, from coordinate 1,304,626 downwards.
AACAGATTTCAGAACTCGTGTTTTTTCAGCCAAAAAAGGGCCCGAAAGGGAATTTTCAATGGAAAAACAGGGAATTTTCTCTGTGCAGGCTTCGTGTTCTTGTTTCAGCGGGCCTTCAGGATACCGTGACGTCCAAATCCATGGGACGGACTGATCGAATGCTTTTGGAGGCCATGTTTCCCAACAGATTTCCAGAACTCGTGTTTTTTCAGCCAAAAAAGGGCCCGAAAGGGAATTTTCAATGGAAAAACAGGGAATTTTTCTCGTGCAGCTTCGTGTTTTGTTTCAGCGGGCCTTCGAGGATACCGTGTCGTCCAAAATGATGGGACGGACTGATCGAATGCTTTTGGAGGCCATGTTTCCCAACAGATTTCAGAACTCGTGTTTTTCAGCCAAAAAAGGGCCCGAAAGGGAATTTTCAATGGAAAAACAGGGAATTTTCTCTGTGCGGCTTCGTGTTCTTGTTTCAGCGGGCCTTCAGATACCGTGACGTCCAAATGATGGGACGGACTGATCGAATGCTTTTGGAGGCCATGTTTCCCAACAGATTTCCAGAACTCGTGTTTTTCAGCCAAAAAAGGGCCCGAAAGGGAATTTTCAATGGAAAAACAGGGAATTTTTCTCATGTGGAGCTTCGTGTTTTTGTTTCAGCGGGCCTTCAGGACGTGTCGTCCAAAATGATGGGACGGACTGATCGAATGCTTTTGGAGGCCATGTTTCCCAACAGATTTCCAGAACTCGTGTTTTTCAGCCAAAAAAGGGCCCGAAAGGGAATTTTCAATGGAAAAACAGGGAATTTTCTGTGCGAGGCTTCGTGTTCTTGTTTCAGCGGGCCTTCGAGGATACCGTGACGTCCAAATGATGGGACGGACTGATCGAATGCTTTTGGAGGCCATGTTTCCCAACAGATTTCCAGAACTCGTGTTTTTCAGCCAAAAAAGGGCCCGAAAGGGAATTTTCAATGGAAAAACAGGGAATTTTCTCTGTGCGGCTTCGTGTTTTGTTTCAGCGGGCCTTCGGGATACCGTGACGTCCAAATCCATGGGACGGACTGATCGAATGCTTTTGGAGGCCATGTTTCCCAACAGATTTCCAGAACTCGTGTTTTTTCAGCCAAAAAAGGGCCCGAAAGGGAATTTTCAATGGAAAAACAGGGAATTTTCTCTGTGCAGGCTTCGTGTTCTTGTTTCAGCGGGCCTTCAGGATACCGTGACGTCCAAATCCATGGGACGGACTGATCGAATGCTTTTGGAGGCCATGTTTCCCAACAGATTTCCAGAACTCGTGTTTTTTCAGCCAAAAAAGGGCCCGAAAGGGAATTTTCAATGGAAAAACAGGGAATTTTTCTGTGCAGCTTCGTGTTTTTGTTTCAGCGGGCCTTCAGGATACCGTGTCGTCCAAAATGATGGGACGGACTGATCGAATGCTTTTGGAGGCCATGTTTCCCAACAGATTTTAACTCGTGTTTTTCAGCCAAAAAAGGGCCCGAAAGGGAATTTTCAATGGAAAAACAGGGAATTTTCTCTGTGCGAGCTTCGTGTTTTGTTTCAGCGGGCCTTCGGGATACCGTGACGTCCAAATGATGGGACGGACTGATCGAATGCTTTTGGAGGCCATGTTTCCCAACAGATTTCAGAACTCGTGTTTTTTCAGCAAAAAAAGGGCCCGAAAGGGAATTTTCAATGGAAAAACAGGGAATTTTTTCTGTGCAGGCTTCGTGTTTTTGTTTCAGCGGGCCTTCAGGATACCGTGACGTCCAAATCCATGGGACGGACTGATCGAATGCTTTTGGAGGCCATGTTTCCCAACAGATTTCCAGAACTCGTGTTTTTCAGCAAAAAAGGGCCCGAAAGGGAATTTTCAATGGAAAAACAGGGAATTTTTCTGTGGAGCTTCGTGTTTTTGTTTCAGCGGGCCTTCGGGATACCGTGTCGTCCAAATGATGGGACGGACTGATCGAATGCTTTTGGAGGCCATGTTTCCCAACAGATTTCGTAACTCGTGTTTTTCAGCCAAAAAAGGGCCCGAAAGGGAATTTTCAATGGAAAAACAGGGAATTTTTCTGTGCGAGGCTTCGTGTTTTTGTTTCAGCGGGCCTTCGGGATACCGTGACGTCCAAATGATGGGACGGACTGATCGAATGCTTTTGGAGGCCATGTTTCCCAACAGATTTCGTAACTCGTGTTTTTTCAGCCAAAAAAGGGCCCGAAAGGGAATTTTCAATGGAAAAACAGGGAATTTTCTCTGTGCCGGCTTCGTGTTTTTGTTTCAGCGGGCCTTCGGGATACCGTGACGTCCAAAATGATGGGACGGACTGATCGAATGCTTTTGGAGGCCATGTTTCCCAACAGATTTTAACTCGTGTTTTTCAGCCAAAAAAGGGCCCGAAAGGGAATTTTCAATGGAAAAACAGGGAATTTTCTCTGTGCGGAGCTTCGTGTTTTTGTTTCAGCGGGCCTTCAGGATACCGTGTCGTCCAAAATGATGGGACGGACTGATCGAATGCTTTTGGAGGCCATGTTTCCCAACAGATTTCAGAACTCGTGTTTTTTCAGCAAAAAAAGGGCCCGAAAGGGAATTTTCAATGGAAAAACAGGGAATTTTCTCTGTGCCGGCTTCGTGTTCTTGTTTCAGCGGGCCTTCAGGATACCGTGACGTCCAAATCCATGGGACGGACTGATCGAATGCTTTTGGAGGCCATGTTTCCCAACAGATTTCAGAACTCGTGTTTTTTCAGCAAAAAAAGGGCCCGAAAGGGAATTTTCAATGGAAAAACAGGGAATTTTTCTCTGTGCGAGCTTCGTGTTTTGTTTCAGCGGGCCTTCAGGATACCGTGTCGTCCAAAATGATGGGACGGACTGATCGAATGCTTTTGGAGGCCATGTTTCCCAACAGATTTCAGAACTCGTGTTTTTTCAGCCAAAAAAGGGCCCGAAAGGGAATTTTCAATGGAAAAACAGGGAATTTTCTCTGTGCAGGCTTCGTGTTTTTGTTTCAGCGGGCCTTCAGGATACCGTGTCGTCCAAAATGATGGGACGGACTGATCGAATGCTTTTGGAGGCCATGTTTCCCAACAGATTTCAGAACTCGTGTTTTTCAGCAAAAAAGGGCCCGAAAGGGAATTTTCAATGGAAAAACAGGGAATTTTTTCTGTGCAGGCTTCGTGTTTTTGTTTCAGCGGGCCTTCAGGATACCGTGACGTCCAAATCCATGGGACGGACTGATAGAATGCTTTTGGAGGCCATGTTTCCCAACAGATTTCAGAACTCGTGTTTTTTCAGCAAAAAAAGGGCCCGAAAGGGAATTTTCAATGGAAAAACAGGGAATTTTCTCTGTGCCGGCTTCGTGTTTTTGTTTCAGCGGGCCTTCAGGATACCGTGACGTCCAAATCCATGGGACGGACTGATCGAATGCTTTTGGAGGCCATGTTTCCCAACAGATTTCAGAACTCGTGTTTTTTCAGCCAAAAAAGGGCCCGAAAGGGAATTTTCAATGGAAAAACAGGGAATTTTCTCTCGTGCGGCTTCGTGTTCTTGTTTCAGCGGGCCTTCGGGATACCGTGACGTCCAAATCCATGGGACGGACTGATCGAATGCTTTTGGAGGCCATGTTTCCCAACAGATTTTAACTCGTGTTTTTCAGCCAAAAAGGGCCCGAAAGGGAATTTTCAATGGAAAAACAGGGAATTTTTCTCGTGTGCAGCTTCGTGTTTTGTTTCAGCGGGCCTTCAGGATACCGTGTCGTCCAAAATGATGGGACGGACTGATCGAATGCTTTTGGAGGCCATGTTTCCCAACAGATTTCAGAACTCGTGTTTTTCAGCCAAAAAAGGGCCCGAAAGGGAATTTTCAATGGAAAAACAGGGAATTTTCTGTGCGAGCTTCGTGTTTTTGTTTCAGCGGGCCTTCAGGATACCGTGTCGTCCAAAATGATGGGACGGACTGATCGAATGCTTTTGGAGGCCATGTTTCCCAACAGATTTCAGAACTCGTGTTTTTTCAGCCAAAAAAGGGCCCGAAAGGGAATTTTCAATGGAAAAACAGGGAATTTTCTCTGTGCGAGCTTCGTGTTTTTGTTTCAGCGGGCCTTCGGGATACCGTGACGTCCAAAATGATGGGACGGACTGATCGAATGCTTTTGGAGGCCATGTTTCCCAACAGATTTTTAACTCGTGTTTTTTCAGCCAAAAAAGGGCCCGAAAGGGAATCTTCAATGGAAAAACAGGGAATTTTCTCTGTGCAGCTTCGTGTTTTTGTTTCAGCGGGCCTTCGGGATACCGTGTCGTCCAAAATGATGGGACGGACTGATCGAATGCTTTTGGAGGCCATGTTTCCCAGACAGATTTCAGAACTCGTGTTTTTTCAGCCAAAAAAGGGCCCGAAAGGGAATTTTCAATGGAAAAACAGGGAATTTTTCTGTGCGGCTTCGTGTTTTGTTTCAGCGGGCCTTCAGGATACCGTGACGTCCAAATCCATGGGACGGACTGATCGAATGCTTTTGGAGGCCATGTTTCCCAACAGATTTTAACTCGTGTTTTTTCAGCCAAAAAAGGGCCCGAAAGGGAATTTTCAATGGAAAAACAGGGAATTTTTTTCTGTGAGCTTCGTGTTCTTGTTTCAGCGGGCCTTCAGGATACCGTGACGTCCAAATCCATGGGACGGACTGATCGAATGCTTTTGGAGGCCATGTTTCCCAACAGATTTCCAGAACTCGTGTTTTTTCAGCCAAAAAAGGGCCCGAAAGGGAATTTTCAATGGAAAAACAGGGAATTTTCTCTGTGCAGTGCCGGCTTCGTGTTTTGTTTCAGCGGGCCTTCAGGATACCGTGTCGTCCAAAATGATGGGACGGACTGATCGAATGCTTTTGGAGGCCATGTTTCCCAACAGATTTCAGAACTCGTGTTTTTTCAGCCAAAAAAGGGCCCGAAAGGGAATTTTCAATGGAAAAACAGGGAATTTTTCTCGTGCGGCTTCGTGTTTTTGTTTCAGCGGGCCTTCAGGATACCGTGACGTCCAAATGATGGGACGGACTGATCGAATGCTTTTGGAGGCCATGTTTCCCAACAGATTTCGAGAACTCGTGTTTTTCAGCCAAAAAAGGGCCCGAAAGGGAATTTTCAATGGAAAAACAGGGAATTTTCTGTGCCGGCTTCGTGTTTTTGTTTCAGCGGGCCTTCGGGATACCGTGACGTCCAAAATGATGGGACGGACTGATCGAATGCTTTTGGAGGCCATGTTTCCCAACAGATTTCAGAACTCGTGTTTTTTCAGCCAAAAAAGGGCCCGAAAGGGAATTTTCAATGGAAAAACAGGGAATTTTCTATGTGCGGCTTCGTGTTTTGTTTCAGCGGGCCTTCAGATACCGTGACGTCCAAAATGATGGGACGGACTGATCGAATGCTTTTGGAGGCCATGTTTCCCAACAGATTTCAGAACTCGTGTTTTTTCAGCCAAAAAAGGGCCCGAAAGGGAATCTTCAATGGAAAAACAGGGAATTTTTCTCTGTGTGGGCTTCGTGTTTTTGTTTCAGCGGGCCTTCAGGATACCGTGTCGTCCAAAATGATGGGACGGACTGATCGAATGCTTTTGGAGGCCATGTTTCCCAACAGATTTCCAGAACTCGTGTTTTTTCAGCCAAAAAAGGGCCCGAAAGGGAATTTTCAATGGAAAACAGGGAATTTTCCATGTGCAGGCTTCGTGTTTTGTTTCAGCGGGCCTTCAGGATACCGTGTCGTCCAAAATGATGGGACGGACTGATCGAATGCTTTTGGAGGCCATGTTTCCCAACAGATTTCAAGAACTCGTGTTTTTCAGCCAAAAAAGGGCCCGAAAGGGAATTTTCAATGGAAAAACAGGGAATTTTCTCTGTGCAGCTTCGTGTTTTGTTTCAGCGGGCCTTCAGGATACCGTGACGTCCAAATCCATGGGACGGACTGATCGAATGCTTTTGGAGGCCATGTTTCCCAACAGATTTTAACTCGTGTTTTTTCAAAAAAAAGGGCCCGAAAGGGAATTTTCAATGGAAAAACAGGGAATTTTCTCTGTGCGGCTTCGTGTTCTTGTTTCAGCGGGCCTTCGGGATACCGTGACGTCCAAATCCATGGGACGGACTGATCGAATGCTTTTGGAGGCCATGTTTCCCAACAGATTTCAGAACTCGTGTTTTTTCAGCAAAAAAAGGGCCCGAAAGGGAATTTTCAATGGAAAAACAGGGAATTTTCTCTGTGCGGCTTCGTGTTTTGTTTCAGCGGGCCTTCAGGATACCGTGACGTCCAAAATGATGGGACGGACTGATCGAATGCTTTTGGAGGCCATGTTTCCCAACAGATTTCAGAACTCGTGTTTTTTCAGCCAAAAAAGGGCCCGAAAGGGAATTTTCAATGGAAAAACAGGGAATTTTTCTGTGCGAGCTTCGTGTTTTTGTTTCAGCGGGCCTTCAGGATACCGTGTCGTCCAAAATGATGGGACGGACTGATCGAATGCTTTTGGAGGCCATGTTTCCCAACAGATTTCCGAACTCGTGTTTTTCAGCCAAAAAAGGGCCCGAAAGGGAATTTTCAATGGAAAAACAGGGAATTTTTCTGTGCGGCTTCGTGTTTTGTTTCAGCGGGCCTTCGGGATACCGTGTCGTCCAAAATGATGGGACGGACTGATCGAGTGCTTTTGGAGGCCATGTTTCCCAACAGATTTCCAGAACTCGTGTGTTTTAAGCCAAAAAGGGCCCGAAAGGGAATTTTCAATGGAAAAACAGGGAATTTTCTCTGTGCGAGCTTCGTGTTTTTGTTTCAGCGGGCCTTCAGATACCGTGTCGTCCAAAATGATGGGACGGACTGATCGAATGCTTTTGGAGGCCATGTTTCCCAACAGATTTCCGAACTCGTGTTTTTCAGCCAAAAAAAGGGCCCGAAAGGGAATTTTCAATGGAAAAACAGGGAATTTTCTCTGTGCCGGCTTCGTGTTCTTGTTTCAGCGGGCCTTCAGGATACCGTGACGTCCAAATCCATGGGACGGACTGATCGAATGCTTTTGGAGGCCATGTTTCCCAACAGATTTCCAGAACTCGTGTTTTTTCAGCCAAAAAAGGGCCCGAAAGGGAATTTTCAATGGAAAAACAGGGAATTTTCTCTGTGCGGCTTCGTGTTTTTGTTTCAGCGGGCCTTCAGGATACCGTGTCGTCCAAAATGATGGGACGGACTGATCGAATGCTTTTGGAGGCCATGTTTCCCAACAGATTTCGTAACTCGTGTTTTTCAGCCAAAAAAGGGCCCGAAAGGGAATTTTCAATGGAAAAACAGGGAATTTTTCTCTGTGCAGGCTTCGTGTTCTTGTTTCAGCGGGCCTTCGGGATACCGTGACGTCCAAATGATGGGACGGACTGATCGAATGCTTTTGGAGGCCATGTTTCCCAACAGATTTCAGAACTCGTGTTTTTCAGCCAAAAAAGGGCCCGAAAGGGAATCTTCAATGGAAAAATAGGGAATTTTCTCTCGTGCGAGCTTCGTGTTTTTGTTTCAGCGGGCCTTCAGGATACCGTGTCGTCCAAAATGATGGGACGGACTGATCGAATGCTTTTGGAGGCCATGTTTCCCAACAGATTTCAGAACTCGTGTTTTTCAGCCAAAAAAGGGCCCGAAAGGGAATTTTCAATGGAAAAACAGGGAATTTTTCTGTGCGAGCTTCGTGTTTTTGTTTCAGCGGGCCTTCAGGATACCGTGTCGTCCAAAATGATGGGACGGACTGATCGAATGCTTTTGGAGGCCATGTTTCCCAACAGATTTCAGAACTCGTGTTTTTCAGCCAAAAAAGGGCCCGAAAGGGAATTTTCAATGGAAAAACAGGGAATTTTTCTCTGTGCCGGCTTCGTGTTCTTGTTTCAGCGGGCCTTCAGGATACCGTGACGTCCAAATCCATGGGACGGACTGATCGAATGCTTTTGGAGGCCATGTTTCCCAACAGATTTCCGAACTCGTGTTTTTTCAGCAAAAAAGGGCCCGAAAGGGAATTTTCAATGGAAAAACAGGGAATTTTTCTGTGCGAGGCTTCGTGTTTTTGTTTCAGCGGGCCTTCAGGATACCGTGTCGTCCAAAATGATGGGACGGACTGATCGAATGCTTTTGGAGGCCATGTTTCCCAACAGATTTCAGAACTCGTGTTTTTCAGCCAAAAAAGGGCCCGAAAGGGAATTTTCAATGGAAAAACAGGGAATTTTTCTCTCTGTGCAGGCTTCGTGTTTTTGTTTCAGCGGGCCTTCGGGATACCGTGTCGTCCAAAATGATGGGACGGACTGATCGAATGCTTTTGGAGGCCATGTTTCCCAACAGATTTCCAGAACTCGTGTTTTTCAGCCAAAAAAGGGCCCGAAAGGGAATTTTCAATGGAAAAACAGGGAATTTTTCTGTGCAGCTTCGTGTTTTGTTTCAGCGGGCCTTCGGGATACCGTGTCGTCCAAAATGATGGGACGGACTGATCGAATGCTTTTGGAGGCCATGTTTCCCAACAGATTTCAGAACTCGTGTTTTTTCAGCAAAAAAAGGGCCCGAAAGGGAATTTTCAATGGAAAAACAGGGAATTTTTTCTGTGCAGGCTTCGTGTTTTTGTTTCAGCGGGCCTTCAGGATACCGTGACGTCCAAATGATGGGACGGACTGATCGAATGCTTTTGGAGGCCATGTTTCCCAACAGATTTCAGAACTCGTGTTTTTCAAAAAAAAGGGCCCGAAAGGGAATCTTCAATGGAAAAACAGGGAATTTTCTCTGTGCAGGCTTCGTGTTTTTGTTTCAGCGGGCCTTCAGGATACCGTGACGTCCAAATCCATGGGACGGACTGATCGAATGCTTTTGGAGGCCATGTTTCCCAACAGATTTCAGAACTCGTGTTTTTCAGCCAAAAAAGGGCCCGAAAGGGAATCTTCAATGGAAAAACAGGGAATTTTTCTGTGTGCGAGCTTCGTGTTTTGTTTCAGCGGGCCTTCAGGATACCGTGTCGTCCAAAATGATGGGACGGACTGATCGAGTGCTTTTGGAGGCCATGTTTCCCAACAGATTTCCAGAACTCGTGTTTTTCAGCCAAAAAAGGGCCCGAAAGGGAATTTCAATGGAAAAACAGGGAATTTTTCTGTGCGAGGCTTCGTGTTTTTGTTTCAGCGGGCCTTCAGGATACCGTGTCGTCCAAAATGATGGGACGGACTGATCGAATGCTTTTGGAGGCCATGTTTCCCAACAGATTTCAGAACTCGTGTTTTTCAGCCAAAAAAGGGCCCGAAAGGGAATTTTCAATGGAAAAACAGGGAATTTTTCTGTGCGGCTTCGTGTTTTTGTTTCAGCGGGCCTTCGGGATACCGTGTCGTCCAAAATGATGGGACGGACTGATCGAATGCTTTTGGAGGCCATGTTTCCCAACAGATTTCCAGAACTCGTGTTTTTTAAGCCAAAAAAGGGCCCGAAAGGGAATTTTCAACGGAAAAACAGGGAATTTTCTCTGTGCAGGCTTCGTGTTTTTGTTTCAGCGGTCCTTCAGGATACCGTGTCGTCCAAAATGATGGGACGGACTGATCGAATGCTTTTGGAGGCCATGTTTCCCAACAGATTTTAACTCGTGTTTTTTCAGCCAAAAAAGGGCCCGAAAGGGAATTTTCAATGGAAAAACAGGGAATTTTTCTCTGTGCGGCTTCGTGTTCTTGTTTCAGCGGGCCTTCGGGATACCGTGACGTCCAAATCCATGGGACGGACTGATAGAATGCTTTTGGAGGCCATGTTTCCCAACAGATTTCAGAACTCGTGTTTTTTCAGCAAAAAAAGGGCCCGAAAGGGAATTTTCAATGGAAAAACAGGGAATTTTCTCTGTGCCGGCTTCGTGTTTTTGTTTCAGCGGGCCTTCGGGATACCGTGTCGTCCAAAATGATGGGACGGACTGATCGAATGCTTTTGGAGGCCATGTTTCCCAACAGATTTCAGAACTCGTGTTTTTCAGCAAAAAAGGGCCCGAAAGGGAATTTTCAATGGAAAAACAGGGAATTTTTTCTGTGCAGCTTCGTGTTTTTGTTTCAGCGGGCCTTCGGGATACCGTGTCGTCCAAAATGATGGGACGGACTGATCGAATGCTTTTGGAGGCCATGTTTCCCAACAGATTTCAGAACTCGTGTTTTTCAGCCAAAAAAAGGGCCCGAAAGGGAATTTTCAATGGAAAAACAGGGAATTTTCTCTGTGCGGCTTCGTGTTCTTGTTTCAGCGGGCCTTCGGGATACCGTGACGTCCAAATCCATGGGACGGACTGATCGAATGCTTTTGGAGGCCATGTTTCCCAACAGATTTCAGAACTCGTGTTTTTCAGCCAAAAAAGGGCCCGAAAGGGAATTTTCAATGGAAAAACAGGGAATTTTCTCTGTGCGGCTTCGTGTTTTGTTTCAGCGGGCCTTCAGGATACCGTGTCGTCCAAATCGATGGGACGGACTAATCGAATGCTTTTGGAGGCCATGTTTCCCAACAGATTTCAGAACTCGTGTTTTTCAGCCAAAAAAGGGCCCGAAAGGGAATTTTCAATGGAAAAACAGGGAATTTTCTCTGTGCAGCTTCGTGTTTTGTTTCAGCGGGCCTTCAGATACCGTGTCGTCCAAAATGATGGGACGGACTGATCGAATGCTTTTGGAGGCCATGTTTCCCAACAGATTTCAGAACTCGTGTTTTTCAGCCAAAAAAGGGCCCGAAAGGGAATCTTCAATGGAAAAACAGGGAATTTTCTCTGTGCGGAGCTTCGTGTTTTTGTTTCAGCGGGCCTTCAGGATACCGTGTCGTCCAAAATGATGGGACGGACTGATCGAATGCTTTTGGAGGCCATGTTTCCCAACAGATTTCAGAACTCGTGTTTTTAAGCCAAAAAAAGGGCCCGAAAGGGAATTTTCAATGGAAAAACAGGGAATTTTCTCTGTGCGAGGCTTCGTGTTTTTGTTTCAGCGGGCCTTCGGGATACCGTGTCGTCCAAAATGATGGGACGGACTGATCGAATGCTTTTGGAGGCCATGTTTCCCAACAGATTTCAGAACTCGTGTTTTTTCAGCAAAAAAAGGGCCCGAAAGGGAATTTTCAATGGAAAAACAGGGAATTTTTCTCTGTGCGGCTTCGTGTTCTTGTTTCAGCGGGCCTTCAGGATACTGTGACGTCCAAATCCATGGGACGGACTGATCGAATGCTTTTGGAGGCCATGTTTCCCAACAGATTTCAAGAACTCGTGTTTTTTCAGCCAAAAAAGGGCCCGAAAGGGAATCTTCAATGGAAAAACAGGGAATTTTTCTGTGCCGGCTTCGTGTTTTTGTTTCAGCGGGCCTTCAGGATACCGTGTCGTCCAAAATGATGGGACGGACTGATCGAATGCTTTTGGAGGCCATGTTTCCCAACAGATTTCCGAACTCGTGTTTTTCAGCCAAAAAAGGGCCCGAAAGGGAATTTTCAATGGAAAAACAGGGAATTTTTCTGTGCGGCTTCGTGTTTTTGTTTCAGCGGGCCTTCAGATACCGTGTCGTCCAAATGATGGGACGGACTGATCGAATGCTTTTGGAGGCCATGTTTCCCAACAGATTTCAGAACTCGTGTTTTTCAGCAAAAAAAGGGCCCGAAAGGGAATTTTCAATGGAAAAACAGGGAATTTTTCTGTGCGAGCTTCGTGTTTTTGTTTCAGCGGGCCTTCAGGATACCGTGTCGTCCAAAATGATGGGACGGACTGATCGAATGCTTTTGGAGGCCATGTTTCCCAACAGATTTCAGAACTCGTGTTTTTTCAGCCAAAAAAGGGCCCGAAAGGGAATTTTCAATGGAAAAACAGGGAATTTTTCTCTGTGCAGGCTTCGTGTTTTGTTTCAGCGGGCCTTCGGGATACCGTGTCGTCCAAATGATGGGACGGACTGATCGAATGCTTTTGGAGGCCATGTTTCCCAACAGATTTCAGAACTCGTGTTTTTTCAGCCAAAAAAGGGCCCGAAAGGGAATTTTCAATGGAAAAACAGGGAATTTTCTCTGTGCGGCTTCGTGTTTTGTTTCAGCGGGCCTTCGGGATACCGTGTCGTCCAAAATGATGGGACGGACTGATCGAATGCTTTTGGAGGCCATGTTTCCCAACAGATTTCGAACTCGTGTTTTTCAGCCAAAAAAGGGCCCGAAAGGGAATCTTCAATGGAAAAACAGGGAAATTTTCCATGTGCGGGCTTCGTGTTTTTGTTTCAGCGGGCCTTCGAGGATACCGTGTCGTCCAAAATGATGGGACGGACTGATCGAATGCTTTTGGAGGCCATGTTTCCCAACAGATTTCCAGAACTCGTGTTTTTAAGCCAAAAAAGGGCCCGAAAGGGAATTTTCAATGGAAAAACAGGGAATTTTTCTCTGTGAGGCTTCGTGTTTTTGTTTCAGCGGGCCTTCGGGATACCGTGACGTCCAAAATGATGGGACGGACTGATCGAATGCTTTTGGAGGCCATGTTTCCCAACAGATTTCAGAACTCGTGTTTTTTCAGCCAAAAAAGGGCCCGAAAGGGAATTTTCAATGGAAAAACAGGGAATTTTTCTGTGCGGCTTCGTGTTCTTGTTTCAGCGGGCCTTCAGATACCGTGACGTCCAAATCCATGGGACGGACTGATCGAATGCTTTTGGAGGCCATGTTTCCCAACAGATTTCAGAACTCGTGTTTTTTCAGCAAAAAAAGGGCCCGAAAGGGAATTTTCAATGGAAAAACAGGGAATTTTCTCTGTGCGGCTTCGTGTTTTTGTTTCAGCGGGCCTTCAGATACCGTGTCGTCCAAAATGATGGGACGGACTGATCGAATGCTTTTGGAGGCCATGTTTCCCAACAGATTTCCGAACTCGTGTTTTTTCAGCAAAAAAGGGCCCGAAAGGGAATCTTCAATGGAAAAACAGGGAATTTTTTTCTGTGCGAGCTTCGTGTTTTTGTTTTTCAGCGGGCCTTCAGGATACCGTGTCGTCCAAAATGATGGGACGGACTGATCGAATGCTTTTGGAGGCCATGTTTCCCAACAGATTTTAACTCGTGTTTTTAAGCCAAAAAAGGGCCCGAAAGGGAATTTTCAATGGAAAAACAGGGAATTTTTTTCTGTGCAGGCTTCGTGTTTTTGTTTCAGCGGGCCTTCAGATACCGTGTCGTCCAAAATGATGGGACGGACTGATCGAATGCTTTTGGAGGCCATGTTTCCCAACAGATTTCAGAACTCGTGTTTTTAAGCCAAAAAAGGGCCCGAAAGGGAATTTTCAATGGAAAAAAGGGAATTTTTCTCGTGCGGCTTCGTGTTCTTGTTTCAGCGGGCCTTCAGGATACCGTGACGTCCAAATCCATGGGACGGACTGATCGAATGCTTTTGGAGGCCATGTTTCCCAACAGATTTCAGAACTCGTGTTTTTCAGCCAAAAAAGGGCCCGAAAGGGAATCTTCAATGGAAAAACAGGGAATTTTCTCTGTGCAGGCTTCGTGTTTTTGTTTCAGCGGGCCTTCAGGATACCGTGTCGTCCAAAATGATGGGACGGACTGATCGAGTGCTTTTGGAGGCCATGTTTCCCAACAGATTTCCAGAACTCGTGTGTTTTAAGCCAAAAAGGGCCCGAAAGGGAATTTTCAATGGAAAAACAGGGAATTTTCTCTGTGCAGGCTTTGTGTTTTTGTTTAAGCGGTCCTTCAGGATACCGTGTCATCCAAAATGATGGGTCAGACTGATCGAATGCTTTTGGAGGCCATGTTTCCCAACAGATTTTAACTCGTGTTTTTCAGCCAAAAAAGGGCCCGAAAGGGAATTTTCAATGGAAAAACAGGGAATTTTTCTGTGCGGCTTCGTGTTTTTGTTTCAGCGGGCCTTCAGATACCGTGTCGTCCAAAATGATGGGACGGACTGATCGAATGCTTTTGGAGGCCATGTTTCCCAACAGATTTCCAGAACTCGTGTTTTTCAGCAAAAAAGGGCCCGAAAGGGAATTTTCAATGGAAAAACAGGGAATTTTTCTGTGCGGCTTCGTGTTTTGTTTCAGCGGGCCTTCGGGATACCGTGTCGTCCAAAATGATGGGACGGACTGATCGAATGCTTTTGGAGGCCATGTTTCCCAACAGATTTCCAGAACTCGTGTTTTTCAGCCAAAAAAGGGCCCGAAAGGGAATTTTCAATGGAAAAACAGGGAATTTTCTCTGTGCGAGCTTCGTGTTTTTGTTTCAGCGGGCCTTCAGGATACCGTGTCGTCCAAAATGATGGGACGGACTGATCGAATGCTTTTGGAGGCCATGTTTCCCAACAGATTTCAGAACTCGTGTTTTTTAAGCCAAAAAAGGGCCCGAAAGGGAATTTTCAATGGAAAACAGGGAATTTTTCATGTGTGCGGCTTCGTGTTTTTTGTTTCAGCGGGCCTTCAGATACCGTGACGTCCAAATCCATGATGGGACGGACTGATCGAATGCTTTTGGAGGCCATGTTTCCCAACAGATTTCAGAACTCGTGTTTTTCAGCCAAAAAAGGGCCCGAAAGGGAATTCTTCAATGGAAAAACAGGGAATTTTCTCTGTGCGGCTTCGTGTTTTTGTTTCAGCGGGCCTTCAGGATACCGTGACGTCCAAAATGATGGGACGGACTGATCGAATGCTTTTGGAGGCCATGTTTCCCAACAGATTTTAACTCGTGTTTTTCAGCAAAAAAGGGCCCGAAAGGGAATTTTCAATGGAAAAACAGGGAATTTTCTCTGTGCGAGCTTCGTGTTTTGTTTCAGCGGGCCTTCAGATACCGTGTCGTCCAAAATGATGGGACGGACTGATCGAATGCTTTTGGAGGCCATGTTTCCCAACAGATTTTAACTCGTGTTTTTTCAGCCAAAAAAGGGCCCGAAAGGGAATCTTCAATGGAAAAACAGGGAATTTTTTCTGTGCGGCTTCGTGTTTTTGTTTCAGCGGGCCTTCGGGATACCGTGTCGTCCAAAATGATGGGACGGACTGATCGAATGCTTTTGGAGGCCATGTTTCCCAACAGATTTCGTAACTCGTGTTTTTCAGCCAAAAAAGGGCCCGAAAGGGAATTTTCAATGGAAAACAGGGAATTTTTCATGTGCGGGCTTCGTGTTTTTGTTTCAGCGGGCCTTCAGATACCGTGTCGTCCAAAATGATGGGACGGACTGATCGAATGCTTTTGGAGGCCATGTTTCCCAACAGATTTCAGAACTCGTGTTTTTTCAGCAAAAAAAGGGCCCGAAAGGGAATTTTCAATGGAAAAACAGGGAATTTTCTCTGTGCAGCTTCGTGTTTTGTTTCAGCGGGCCTTCAGATACCGTGACGTCCAAATCCATGGGACGGACTGATCGAATGCTTTTGGAGGCCATGTTTCCCAACAGATTTCCAGAACTCGTGTTTTTCAGCCAAAAAAGGGCCCGAAAGGGAATTTTCAATGGAAAAACAGGGAATTTTTCTCTGTGCGAGCTTCGTGTTTTTGTTTCAGCGGGCCTTCAGATACCGTGACGTCCAAATGATGGGACGGACTGATCGAATGCTTTTGGAGGCCATGTTTCCCAACAGATTTCAGAACTCGTGTTTTTTCAGCAAAAAAAGGGCCCGAAAGGGAATCTTCAATGGAAAAACAGGGAATTTTCTCTGTGCAGGCTTCGTGTTTTTGTTTCAGCGGGCCTTCAGGATACCGTGTCGTCCAAAATGATGGGACGGACTGATCGAATGCTTTTGGAGGCCATGTTTCCCAACAGATTTTAACTCGTGTTTTTTCAGCCAAAAAGGGCCCGAAAGGGAATTTTCAATGGAAAAACAGGGAATTTTTCTCTGTGCGGCTTCGTGTTTTTGTTTCAGCGGGCCTTCAGGATACCGTGTCGTCCAAAATGATGGGACGGACTGATCGAATGCTTTTGGAGGCCATGTTTCCCAACAGATTTCAGAACTCGTGTTTTTTCAGCCAAAAAAGGGCCCGAAAGGGAATTTTCAATGGAAAAACAGGGAATTTTTCTGTGCAGGCTTCGTGTTTTTGTTTCAGCGGGCCTTCGGGATACCGTGTCGTCCAAAATGATGGGACGGACTGATCGAATGCTTTTGGAGGCCATGTTTCCCAACAGATTTCAGAACTCGTGTTTTTCAGCCAAAAAAGGGCCCGAAAGGGAATTTTCAATGGAAAAACAGGGAATTTTTCTCTGTGCGAGCTTCGTGTTTTTGTTTCAGCGGGCCTTCAGATACCGTGTCGTCCAAAATGATGGGACGGACTGATCGAATGCTTTTGGAGGCCATGTTTCCCAACAGATTTCAACTCGTGTTTTTCAGCCAAAAAAGGGCCCGAAAGGGAATTTTCAATGGAAAAACAGGGAATTTTCTCTGTGCGGCTTCGTGTTTTTGTTTCAGCGGGCCTTCAGGATACCGTGTCGTCCAAAATGATGGGACGGACTGATCGAATGCTTTTGGAGGCCATGTTTCCCAACAGATTTTAACTCGTGTTTTTCAGCCAAAAAAGGGCCCGAAAGGGAATTTTCAATGGAAAAAAGGGAATTTTCTCTGTGCGGCTTCGTGTTTTTGTTTCAGCGGGCCTTCGGGATACCGTGTCGTCCAAAATGATGGGACGGACTGATCGAATGCTTTTGGAGGCCATGTTTCCCAACAGATTTCCAGAACTCGTGTTTTTTCAGCCAAAAAAGGGCCCGAAAGGGAATCTTCAATGGAAAAACAGGGAATTTTCTCTGTGCAGGCTTCGTGTTTTTGTTTCAGCGGGCCTTCAGGATACCGTGTCGTCCAAAATGATGGGACGGACTGATCGAGTGCTTTTGGAGGCCATGTTTCCCAACAGATTTCAGAACTCGTGTTTTTCAGCCAAAAAGGGCCCGAAAGGGAATTTTCAATGGAAAAACAGGGAATTTTCTCTGTGCGAGCTTCGTGTTTTTGTTTCAGCGGGCCTTCGAGGATACCGTGTCGTCCAAAATGATGGGACGGACTGATCGAATGCTTTTGGAGGCCATGTTTCCCAACAGATTTCCGACACTCGTGTTTTTTCAGCCAAAAAAGGGCCCGAAAGGGAATCTTCAATGGAAAATAGGGAATTTTCTCTGTGCGGCTTCGTGTTTTTGTTTCAGCGGGCCTTCAGGATACCGTGTCGTCCAAAATGATGGGACGGACTGATCGAATGCTTTTGGAGGCCATGTTTCCCAACAGATTTCCAGAACTCGTGTTTTTCAGCCAAAAAAGGGCCCGAAAGGGAATTTTCAATGGAAAAACAGGGAATTTTCTCTGTGCAGCTTCGTGTTTTTGTTTCAGCGGGCCTTCGGGATACCGTGTCGTCCAAAATGATGGGACGGACTGATCGAATGCTTTTGGAGGCCATGTTTCCCAACAGATTTAACTCGTGTTTTTTCAGCCAAAAAAGGGCCCGAAAGGGAATTTTCAATGGAAAAACAGGGAATTTTTCTGTGCCGGCTTCGTGTTTTTGTTTCAGCGGGCCTTCAGGATACCGTGTCGTCCAAAATGATGGGACGGACTGATCGAATGCTTTTGGAGGCCATGTTTCCCAACAGATTTTAACTCGTTTTTTTTTTCAGCCAAAAAGGGCCCGAAAGGGAATTTTCAATGGAAAAACAGGGAATTTTCTCTGTGCGGCTTCGTGTTTTGTTTCAGCGGGCCTTCAGATACCGTGTCGTCCAAAATGATGGGACGGACTGATCGAATGCTTTTGGAGGCCATGTTTCCCAACAGATTTCGAGAACTCGTGTTTTTCAGCCAAAAAAGGGCCCGAAAGGGAATTTTCAATGGAAAAACAGGGAATTTTCTCTGTGCAGCTTCGTGTTTTGTTTCAGCGGGCCTTCGAGGATACCGTGTCGTCCAAAATGATGGGACGGACTGATCGAATGCTTTTGGAGGCCATGTTTCCCAACAGATTTCGAACTCGTGTTTTTCAGCCAAAAAAGGGCCCGAAAGGGAATTTTCAATGGAAAAACAGGGAATTTTTCTGTGCGCAGCTTCGTGTTTTTGTTTCAGCGGGCCTTCAGGATACCGTGTCGTCCAAAATGATGGGACGGACTGATCGAATGCTTTTGGAGGCCATGTTTCCCAACAGATTTCCAGAACTCGTGTTTTTCAGCAAAAAAGGGCCCGAAAGGGAATTTTCAATGGAAAAACAGGGAATTTTTCTGTGCGAGCTTCGTGTTTTTGTTTCAGCGGGCCTTCGGGATACCGTGTCGTCCAAAATGATGGGACGGACTGATCGAATGCTTTTGGAGGCCATGTTTCCCAACAGATTTCCGTAACTCGTGTTTTTCAGCCAAAAAAGGGCCCGAAAGGGAATCTTCAATGGAAAAATAGGGAATTTTCTCTGTGTGAGCTTCGTGTTTTTGTTTCAGCGGGCCTTCGGGATACCGTGTCGTCCAAAATGATGGGACGGACTGATCGAATGCTTTTGGAGGCCATGTTTCCCAACAGATTTCAAGAACTCGTGTTTTTAAGCCAAAAAAGGGCCCGAAAGGGAATTTTCAATGGAAAAACAGGGAATTTTTTCATGTGCGAGCTTCGTGTTTTTGTTTCAGCGGGCCTTCAGGATACCGTGTCGTCCAAAATGATGGGACGGACTGATCGAATGCTTTTGGAGGCCATGTTTCCCAACAGATTTCAGAACTCGTGTTTTTTTCAAAAAAAGGGCCCGAAAGGGAATTTTCAATGGAAAAACAGGGAATTTTCTCTGTCTGTGCGGCTTCGTGTTTTGTTTCAGCGGGCCTTCAGGATACCGTGACGTCCAAATCCATGGGACGGACTGATCGAATGCTTTTGGAGGCCATGTTTCCCAACAGATTTTAACTCGTGTTTTTCAGCCAAAAAGGGCCCGAAAGGGAATCTTCAATGGAAAAACAGGGAATTTTTCTCATGTGCGGCTTCGTGTTTTTGTTTCAGCGGGCCTTCAGGATACCGTGTCGTCCAAAATGATGGGACGGACTGATCGAATGCTTTTGGAGGCCATGTTTCCCAACAGATTTCCAGAACTCGTGTTTTTTCAGCAAAAAAAGGGCCCGAAAGGGAATTTTCAATGGAAAAACAGGGAATTTTTCATGTGCAGGCTTCGTGTTTTTGTTTCAGCGGCCTTCAGGATACCGTGTCGTCCAAAATGATGGGACGGACTGATCGAATGCTTTTGGAGGCCATGTTTCCCAACAGATTTCAGAACTCGTGTTTTTCAGCAAAAAAGGGCCCGAAAGGGAATCTTCAATGGAAAAACAGGGAATTTTCTCTCTGTGCAGGCTTCGTGTTTTTGTTTCAGCGGGCCTTCGGGATACCGTGTCGTCCAAAATGATGGGACGGACTGATCGAATGCTTTTGGAGGCCATGTTTCCCAACAGATTTCAGAACTCGTGTTTTTCAGCCAAAAAAGGGCCCGAAAGGGAATTTTCAATGGAAAAATAGGGAATTTTTCCATGTGCAGCTTCGTGTTTTTGTTTCAGCGGCCTTCAGGATACCGTGTCGTCCAAAATGATGGGACGGACTGATCGAATGCTTTTGGAGGCCATGTTTCCCAACAGATTTCAAACTCGTGTTTTTTCAAAAAAAAGGGCCCGAAAGGGAATTTTCAATGGAAAAACAGGGAATTTTTCTCTGTGCGGCTTCGTGTTTTTGTTTCAGCGGGCCTTGAGGATACCGTGACGTCCAAATCCATGGGACGGACTGATCGAATGCTTTTGGAGGCCATGTTTCCCAACAGATTTCCGTAACTCGTGTTTTTCAGCCAAAAAAGGGCCCGAAAGGGAATCTTCAATGGAAAAACAGGGAATTTTCTCTGTGCCGGCTTCGTGTTTTTGTTTCAGCGGGCCTTCAGGATACCGTGTCGTCCAAAATGATGGGACGGACTGATCGAATGCTTTTGGAGGCCATGTTTCCCAACAGATTTTAACTCGTGTTTTTTAAGCCAAAAAAGGGCCCGAAAGGGAATTTTCAACGGAAAAACAGGGAATTTTCTCTGTGCAGGCTTCGTGTTTTTGTTTCAGCGGTCCTTCAGGATACCGTGTCGTCCAAAATGATGGGACGGACTGATCGAATGCTTTTGGAGGCCATGTTTCCCAACAGATTTCAGAACTCGTGTTTTTCAGCAAAAAAGGGCCCGAAAGGGAATTTTCAATGGAAAAACAGGGAATTTTTCTGTGCGGCTTCGTGTTTTTGTTTCAGCGGGCCTTCAGGATACCGTGACGTCCAAAATGATGGGACGGACTGATCGAATGCTTTTGGAGGCCATGTTTCCCAACAGATTTCCGTAACTCGTGTTTTTCAGCCAAAAAAAGGGCCCGAAAGGGAATTTTCAATGGAAAAACAGGGAATTTTCTGTGCAGAGCTTCGTGTTTTGTTTCAGCGGGCCTTCGGGATACCGTGTCGTCCAAAATGATGGGACGGACTGATCGAATGCTTTTGGAGGCCATGTTTCCCAACAGATTTCAGAACTCGTGTTTTTCAGCCAAAAAAGGGCCCGAAAGGGAATTTTCAATGGAAAAACAGGGAATTTTTCTGTGCAGGCTTCGTGTTTTTGTTTCAGCGGGCCTTCAGGATACCGTGTCGTCCAAAATGATGGGACGGACTGATCGAATGCTTTTGGAGGCCATGTTTCCCAACAGATTTCAGAACTCGTGTTTTTTCAGCCAAAAAAGGGCCCGAAAGGGAATTTTCAATGGAAAAACAGGGAATTTTCTCTGTGCGGCTTCGTGTTTTTGTTTCAGCGGGCCTTGAGGATACCGTGACGTCCAAAATGATGGGACGGACTGATCGAATGCTTTTGGAGGCCATGTTTCCCAACAGATTTTAACTCGTGTTTTTCAGCCAAAAAAGGGCCCGAAAGGGAATTTTCAATGGAAAAACAGGGAATTTTTCTGTGTGCGGCTTCGTGTTTTGTTTCAGCGGGCCTTCGGGATACCGTGTCGTCCAAAATGATGGGACGGACTGATCGAATGCTTTTGGAGGCCATGTTTCCCAACAGATTTCCAGAACTCGTGTTTTTCAGCCAAAAAAGGGCCCGAAAGGGAATTTTCAATGGAAAAACAGGGAATTTTCTGTGCGGCTTCGTGTTTTTGTTTCAGCGGGCCTTCAGATACCGTGTCGTCCAAAATGATGGGACGGACTGATCGAATGCTTTTGGAGGCCATGTTTCCCAACAGATTTCAGAACTCGTGTTTTTCAGCCAAAAAAGGGCCCGAAAGGGAATTTTCAATGGAAAAACAGGGGAATTTTCTCTGCAGGCTTCGTGTTTTTGTTTCAGCGGGCCTTCAGATACCGTGTCGTCCAAAATGATGGGACGGACTGATCGAATGCTTTTGGAGGCCATGTTTCCCAACAGATTTCCAGAACTCGTGTTTTTTCAGCCAAAAAAGGGCCCGAAAGGGAATTTTCAATGGAAAAACAGGGAATTTTCTCTGTGCAGGCTTCGTGTTTTTGTTTCAGCGGGCCTTCAGGATACCGTGTCGTCCAAAATGATGGGACGGACTGATCGAATGCTTTTGGAGGCCATGTTTCCCAACAGATTTCAGAACTCGTGTTTTTCAGCCAAAAAAGGGCCCGAAAGGGAATTTTCAATGGAAAAACAGGGAATTTTCTCTGTGCGGCTTCGTGTTTTTGTTTCAGCGGGCCTTCAGGATACCGTGTCGTCCAAAATGATGGGACGGACTGATCGAATGCTTTTGGAGGCCATGTTTCCCAACAGATTTTAACTCGTGTTTTTCAGCCAAAAAAGGGCCCGAAAGGGAATCTTCAATGGAAAAACAGGGAATTTTCTCGTGTTTTTGTGCAGGCTTCGTGTTTTTGTTTCAGCGGGCCTTCGGGATACCGTGTCGTCCAAAATGATGGGACGGACTGATCGAATGCTTTTGGAGGCCATGTTTCCCAACAGATTTCCAGAACTCGTGTTTTTCAGCCAAAAAAGGGCCCGAAAGGGAATTTTCAATGGAAAAACAGGGAATTTTTTCTGTGCGGCTTCGTGTTTTTGTTTCAGCGGGCCTTCAGATACCGTGTCGTCCAAAATGATGGGACGGACTGATCGAATGCTTTTGGAGGCCATGTTTCCCAACAGATTTTAACTCGTGTTTTTTCAGCCAAAAAAGGGCCCGAAAGGGAATCTTCAATGGAAAAACAGGGAATTTTTCTCTGTGCAGGAGCTTCGTGTTTTTGTTTCAGCGGGCCTTCAGATACCGTGTCGTCCAAAATGATGGGACGGACTGATCGAAATCCGCTTTTGGAGGCCATGTTTCCCAACAGATTTAACTCGTGTTTTTAAGCCAAAAAAGGGCCCGAAAGGGAATTTTCAATGGAAAAACAGGGAATTTTTCCATGTGCTTCGTGTTTTTGTTTCAGCGGGCCTTCAGATACCGTGTCGTCCAAAATGATGGGACGGACTGATCGAATGCTTTTGGAGGCCATGTTTCCCAACAGATTTCAGAACTCGTGTTTTTCAAAAAAAAGGGCCCGAAAGGGAATTTTCAATGGAAAAACAGGGAATTTTTCTGTGCGGCTTCGTGTTCTTGTTTCAGCGGGCCTTCGGGATACCGTGACGTCCAAATCCATGGGACGGACTGATCGAATGCTTTTGGAGGCCATGTTTCCCAACAGATTTCCGTAACTCGTGTTTTTTCAGCCAAAAAGGGCCCGAAAGGGAATCTTCAATGGAAAAACAGGGAATTTTTCTGTGCAGGCTTCGTGTTTTTGTTTCAGCGGGCCTTCAGATACCGTGTCGTCCAAAATGATGGGTCGGACTGATCGAATGCTTTTGGAGGCCATGTTTCCCAACAGATTTCCAGAACTCGTGTTTTTTAAGCCAAAAAAGGGCCCGAAAGGGAATTTTCAATGGAAAAACAGGAATTTTCTCTCATGTGCAGGCTTCGTGTTTTTGTTTCAGCGGGCCTTCAGATACCGTGTCGTCCAAAATGATGGGACGGACTGATCGAATGCTTTTGGAGGCCATGTTTCCCAACAGATTTTAACTCGTGTTTTTTCAGCCAAAAAAGGGCCCGAAAGGGAATCTTCAATGGAAAAACAGGGAATTTTCTCTGTGCAGCTTCGTGTTTTTGTTTCAGCGGGCCTTCAGATACCGTGTCGTCCAAAATGATGGGACGGACTGATCGAATGCTTTTGGAGGCCATGTTTCCCAACGATTTTCAGAACTCGTGTTTTTAAAAAAAGGGCCCGAAAGGGAATTTTCAATGGAAAAACAGGGAATTTTCCTGTGCGGCTTCGTGTTTTTGTTTCAGCGGGCCTTCAGATACCGTGTCGTCCAAAATGATGGGACGGACTGATCGAATGCTTTTGGAGGCCATGTTTCCCAACAGATTTCAGAACTCGTGTTTTTCAGCCCAAAAAAGGGCCCGAAAGGGAATTTTCAATGGAAAAACAGGGAATTTTTCTCTGTGCAGCTTCGTGTTTTTGTTTCAGCGGGCCTTCAGGATACCGTGTCGTCCAAAATGATGGGACGGACTGATCGAATGCTTTTGGAGGCCATGTTTCCCAACAGATTTCCGTAACTCGTGTTTTTCAGCAAAAAAGGGCCCGAAAGGGAATCTTCAATGGAAAAACAGGGAATTTTCTCTGTGCGAGCTTCGTGTTTTTGTTTCAGCGGGCCTTCAGATACCGTGTCGTCCAAAATGATGGGACGGACTGATCGAATGCTTTTGGAGGCCATGTTTCCCAACAGATTTTAACTCGTGTTTTTAAGCCAAAAAAGGGCCCGAAAGGGAATTTTCAATGGAAAACAGGGAATTTTCTCATGTGCAGCTTCGTGTTTTTGTTTCAGCGGGCCTTCAGATACCGTGTCGTCCAAAATGATGGGTCGGACTGATCGAATGCTTTTGGAGGCCATGTTTCCCAACAGATTTCAGAACTCGTGTTTTTTCAGCAAAAAAAGGGCCCGAAAGGGAATTTTCAATGGAAAAACAGGGAATTTTCTCTGTGCAGGCTTCGTGTTCTTGTTTCAGCGGGCCTTCAGGATACCGTGACGTCCAAATCCATGGGACGGACTGATCGAATGCTTTTGGAGGCCATGTTTCCCAACAGATTTTAACTCGTGTTTTTTCAGCAAAAAAAAGGGCCCGAAAGGGAATCTTCAATGGAAAAACAGGGAATTTTCTCTGTGCAGCTTCGTGTTTTTGTTTCAGCGGGCCTTCAGGATACCGTGTCGTCCAAAATGATGGGACGGACTGATCGAATGCTTTTGGAGGCCATGTTTCCCAACAGATTTCCAGAACTCGTGTTTTTCAGCCAAAAAAGGGCCCGAAAGGGAATCTTCAATGGAAAAACAGGGAATTTTTTCGTGCCGGCTTCGTGTTTTTGTTTCAGCGGGCCTTCAGATACCGTGTCGTCCAAAATGATGGGACGGACTGATCGAATGCTTTTGGAGGCCATGTTTCCCAACAGATTTCCAGTAACTCGTGTTTTTTCAGCCAAAAAGGGCCCGAAAGGGAATCTTCAATGGAAAAATAGGGAATTTTCTCTGTGCAGGCTTCGTGTTTTTGTTTCAGCGGGCCTTCAGGATACCGTGTCGTCCAAAATGATGGGACGGACTGATCGAGTGCTTTTGGAGGCCATGTTTCCCAACAGATTTCCAGAACTCGTGTGTTTTAAGCCAAAAAAGGGCCCGAAAGGGAATTTTCAATGGAAAACAGGGAATTTTCCATGTGCAGGCTTCGTGTTTTTGTTTCAGCGGGCCTTCGGGATACCGTGTCGTCCAAAATGATGGGACGGACTGATCGAATGCTTTTGGAGGCCATGTTTCCCAACAGATTTCAGAACTCGTGTTTTTCAAAAAAAAGGGCCCGAAAGGGAATTTTCAATGGAAAACAGGGAATTTTCTCTGTGCGGCTTCGTGTTCTTGTTTCAGCGGGCCTTCAGATACCGTGACGTCCAAATCCATGGGACGGACTGATCGAATGCTTTTGGAGGCCATGTTTCCCAACAGATTTTAACTCGTGTTTTTTCAGCCAAAAAAAGGGCCCGAAAGGGAATCTTCAATGGAAAAACAGGGAATTTTCTCTGTGCAGCTTCGTGTTTTTGTTTCAGCGGGCCTTCAGATACCGTGTCGTCCAAAATGATGGGACGGACTGATCGAATGCTTTTGGAGGCCATGTTTCCCAACAGATTTTAACTCGTGTTTTTTCAGCCAAAAAAGGGCCCGAAAGGGAATCTTCAATGGAAAAACAGGGAATTTTCTCTGTGCAGGCTTCGTGTTTTTGTTTCAGCGGTCCTTCAGGATACCGTGTCGTCCAAAATGATGGGTCGGACTGATCGAATGCTTTTGGAGGCCATGTTTCCCAACAGATTTCAGAACTCGTGTTTTTTCAGCAAAAAAAGGGCCCGAAAGGGAATTTTCAATGGAAAACAGGGAATTTTCTCATGTGCAGGCTTCGTGTTTTTGTTTCAGCGGGCCTTCAGATACCGTGACGTCCAAAATGATGGGACGGACTGATCGAATGATTTTGGAGGCCATGTTTCCCAACAGATTTGCAGGACTCGTGTTTTTTCAGCCAAAAAGGGCCCGGAAGGGAATTTTCAAAGGAAAAACAGGGAATTTTTGTGCGGCTTCGTGTTTTGTTTCAGCGGGCCTTCAGGATACCGTGTCGTCCAAAATGATGGGACGGACTGATCGAATGCTTTTGGAGGCCATGTTTCCCAACAGATTTAACTCGTGTTTTTTCAGCCAAAAAAGGGCCCGAAAGGGAATCTTCAATGGAAAAACAGGGAATTTTCTCTGTGCAAGCTTCGTGTTTTTGTTTCAGCGGGCCTTCAGGATACCGTGTCGTCCAAAATGATGGGACGGACTGATCGAGTGCTTTTGGAGGCCATGTTTCCCAACAGATTTCCAGAACTCGTGTGTTTTAAGCCAAAAAAGGGCCCGAAAGGGAATTTTCAATGGAAAACAGGGAATTTTCCATGTGCAGGCTTCGTGTTTTTGTTTAAGCGGCCCTTCAGGATACCGTGTCGTCCAAAATGATGGGTCGGACTGATCGAATGCTTTTGGAGGCCATGTTTCCCAACAGATTTCGTAACTCGTGTTTTTCAAAAAAAAAGGGCCCGAAAGGGAATTTTCAATGGAAAAACAGGGAATTTTCTCTGTGCCGGCTTCGTGTTCTTGTTTCAGCGGGCCTTCAGGATACCGTGACGTCCAAATCCATGGGACGGACTGATCGAATGCTTTTGGAGGCCATGTTTCCCAACATCGGGATTTCCAGAACTCGTGTTTTTCAGCCAAAAAAGGGCCCGAAAGGGAATCTTCAATGGAAAAACAGGGAATTTTTCTGTGCAGCTTCGTGTTTTTGTTTCAGCGGGCCTTCGAGGATACCGTGTCGTCCAAAATGATGGGACGGACTGATCGAATGCTTTTGGAGGCCATGTTTCCCAACAGATTTTAACTCGTGTTTTTAAGCCAAAAAGGGCCCGAAAGGGAATTTTCAATGGAAAAACAGGGAATTTTTCCATGTGCAGGCTTCGTGTTTTTGTTTCAGCGGTCCTTCAGGATACCGTGTCGTCCAAAATGATGGGTCGGACTGATCGAATGCTTTTGGAGGCCATGTTTCCCAACAGATTTCAGAACTCGTGTTTTTTCAGCAAAAAAAGGGCCCGAAAGGGAATCTTCAATGGAAAAACAGGGAATTTTTCTGTGTTGCTTCGTGTTTTTGTTTCAGCGGGCCTTCAGATACCGTGTCGTCCAAAATGATGGGACGGACTGATCGAATGCTTTTGGAGGCCATGTTTCCCAACAGATTTTAACTCGTGTTTTTAAGCCAAAAAAGGGCCCGAAAGGGAATTTTCAATGGAAAACAGGGAATTTTCCATGTGCAGGCTTCGTGTTTTTGTTTAAGCGGCCCTTCAGGATACCGTGTCGTCCAAAATGATGGGTCGGACTGATCGAATGCTTTTGGAGGCCATGTTTCCCAACAGATTTCCAGAACTCGTGTTTTTTCAGCAAAAAAAGGGCCCGAAAGGGAATTTTCAATGGAAAAACAGGGAATTTTCTCTGTGCCGGCTTCGTGTTCTTGTTTCAGCGGGCCTTCAGGATACCGTGACGTCCAAATCCATGGGACGGACTGATCGAATGCTTTTGGAGGCCATGTTTCCCAACAGATTTTAACTCGTGTTTTTTCAGCCAAAAAAGGGCCCGAAAGGGAATCTTCAATGGAAAAACAGGGAATTTTTCTCTGTGCAGGCTTCGTGTTTTTGTTTCAGCGGGCCTTCAGATACCGTGTCGTCCAAAATGATGGGACGGACTGATCGAATGCTTTTGGAGGCCATGTTTCCCAACAGATTTTAACTCGTGTTTTTAAGCCAAAAAGGGCCCGAAAGGGAATTTTCAATGGAAAAACAGGGAATTTTCTCTGTGCAGGCTTCGTGTTTTTGTTTCAGCGGTCCTTCAGGATACCGTGTCGTCCAAAATGATGGGTCGGACTGATCGAATGCTTTTGGAGGCCATGTTTCCCAACAGATTTCCAGAACTCGTGTTTTTTCAGCCAAAAAAGGGCCCGAAAGGGAATCTTCAATGGAAAAACAGGGAATTTTTCTGTGCAGGCTTCGTGTTTTGTTTCAGCGGGCCTTCAGGATACCGTGTCGTCCAAAATGATGGGACGGACTGATCGAATGCTTTTGGAGGCCATGTTTCCCAACAGATTTCAGAACTCGTGTTTTTCAGCCAAAAAAGGGCCCGAAAGGGAATTTTCAATGGAAAAACAGGGAATTTTCTCTGTGCAGGCTTCGTGTTTTTGTTTCAGCGGGCCTTCAGGATACCGTGTCGTCCAAAATGATGGGACGGACTGATCGAATGCGTTTGGAGGCCATGTGTCCCAACAGATTTCGTAACTCGTGTTTTTTCAGCAAAAAAGGGCCCGAAAGGGAATTTCAATGGAAAAACAGGGAATTTTTCTGTGCAGGCTTCGTGTTTTTGTTTCAGCGGGCCTTCAGATACCGTGTCGTCCAAAATGATGGGACGGACTGATCGAATGCTTTTGGAGGCCATGTTTCCCAACAGATTTCGAACTCGTGTTTTTCAGCCAAAAAAAAGGGCCCGAAAGGGAATTTTCAATGGAAAAACAGGGAATTTTCTCTGTGCAGGCTTCGTGTTTTTGTTTCAGCGGGCCTTCGGGATACCGTGTCGTCCAAAATGATGGGACGGACTGATCGAATGCTTTTGGAGGCCATGTTTCCCAACAGATTTCAGAACTCGTGTTTTTTCAGCCAAAAAAGGGCCCGAAAGGGAATTTTCAATGGAAAAACAGGGAATTTTCTCTGTGTGTGCTTCGTGTTTTTGTTTCAGCGGGCCTTCGGGATACCGTGACGTCCAAAATGATGGGACGGACTGATCGAATGCTTTTGGAGGCCATGTTTCCCAACAGATTTTAACTCGTGTTTTTCAGCCAAAAAAGGCCCGAAAGGGAATTTTCAAAGGAAAAACAGGGAATTTTCTCATGTGCGGCTTCGTGTTTTTGTTTCAGCGGGCCTTGAGGATACCGTGTCGTCCAAAATGATGGGACGGACTGATCGAATGCTTTTGGAGGCCATGTTTCCCAACAGATTTCCAGAACTCGTGTTTTTCAGCCAAAAAAGGGCCCGAAAGGGAATTTTCAATGGAAAAAAAACAGGGAATTTTTCTCATGTGCGAGCTTCGTGTTTTGTTTCAGCGGGCCTTCAGATACCGTGTCGTCCAAAATGATGGGACGGACTGATCGAATGCTTTTGGAGGCCATGTTTCCCAACAGATTTCCAGAACTCGTGTTTTTCAGCCAAAAAAGGGCCCGAAAGGGAATCTTCAATGGAAAACAGGGAATTTTCTCTCGTGCAGCTTCGTGTTTTTGTTTCAGCGGGCCTTCAGGATACCGTGTCGTCCAAAATGATGGGACGGACTGATCGAATGCTTTTGGAGGCCATGTTTCCCAACAGATTTCAGAACTCGTGTTTTTCAGCCAAAAAAGGGCCCGAAAGGGAATTTTCAATGGAAAAACAGGGAATTTTCTCTGTGCAGGCTTCGTGTTTTGTTTCAGCGGGCCTTCAGATACCGTGTCGTCCAAAATGATGGGACGGACTGATCGAATGCTTTTGGAGGCCATGTTTCCCAACAGATTTCGAACTCGTGTTTTTTTAAGCCAAAAAAGGGCCCGAAAGGGAATTTTCAATGGAAAAACAGGGAATTTTCTCTGTGCAGGCTTCGTGTTTTTGTTTCAGCGGGCCTTCAGATACCGTGACGTCAAAATGATGGGACGGACTGATCGAATGCTTTTGGAGGCCATGTTTCCCAACAGATTTTAACTCGTGTTTTTCAGCCAAAAAAGGGCCCGAAAGGGAATCTTCAATGGAAAAACAGGGAATTTTCTCTGTGCGGCTTCGTGTTTTTGTTTCAGCGGGCCTTCAGATACCGTGTCGTCCAAAATGATGGGACGGACTGATCGAATGCTTTTGGAGGCCATGTTTCCCAACAGATTTCCGAACTCGTGTTTTTCAGCCAAAAAAGGGCCCGAAAGGGAATTTTCAATGGAAAAACAGGGAATTTTTCTGTGCGAGCTTCGTGTTTTTGTTTCAGCGGGCCTTCGAGGATACCGTGTCGTCCAAAATGATGGGACGGACTGATCGAATGCTTTTGGAGGCCATGTTTCCCAACAGATTTCCAGAACTCGTGTTTTTCAGCCAAAAAAGGGCCCGAAAGGGAATTTTCAATGGAAAAACAGGGAATTTTTCTCTGTGCAGGCTTCGTGTTTTTGTTTCAGCGGGCCTTCGGGATACCGTGACGTCCAAAATGATGGGACGGACTGATCGAATGCTTTTGGAGGCCATGTTTCCCAACAGATTTTAAGAACTCGTGTTTTTTCAGCAAAAAAGGGCCCGAAAGGGAATTTCAATGGAAAAACAGGGAATTTTCTCTGTGCAGGCTTCGTGTTTTTGTTTCAGCGGGCCTTCAGATACCGTGTCGTCCAAAATGATGGGACGGACTGATCGAATGCTTTTGGAGGCCATGTTTCCCAACAGATTTCAGAACTCGTGTTTTTCAGCCAAAAAAGGGCCCGAAAGGGAATTTTCAATGGAAAAACAGGGAATTTTCCATGTGCCGGCTTCGTGTTTTGTTTCAGCGGGCCTTCGGGATACCGTGTCGTCCAAAATGATGGGACGGACTGATCGAATGCTTTTGGAGGCCATGTTTCCCAACAGATTTCGAACTCGTGTTTTTCAGCCAAAAAAGGGCCCGAAAGGGAATCTTCAATGGAAAAACAGGGAATTTTCTCATGTGTGCAGCTTCGTGTTTTTGTTTCAGCGGGCCTTCAGATACCGTGTTCTCCAAAATGATGGGACGGCCTGATCGAATGCTTTTGGAGGCCATGTTTCCCAACAGATTTCCAGAACTCGTGTTTTTTAAGCCAAAAAAGGGCCCGAAAGGGAATTTTCAATGGAAAAACAGGGAATTTTTTCTGTGCAGGCTTCGTGTTTTTGTTTCAGCGGGCCTTCAGGATACCGTGTCGTCCAAAATGATGGGACGGACTGATCGAATGCTTTTGGAGGCCATGTTTCCCAACAGATTTCAGAACTCGTGTTTTTCAAAAAAAAGGGCCCGAAAGGGAATTTTCAATGGAAAAACAGGGAATTTTTCTCTGTGCGGCTTCGTGTTCTTGTTTCAGCGGGCCTTCAGATACCGTGACGTCCAAATGATGGGACGGACTGATCGAATGCTTTTGGAGGCCATGTTTCCCAACAGATTTCAGTAACTCGTGTTTTTTCAAAAAAAAGGGCCCGAAAGGGAATTTTCAATGGAAAAACAGGGAATTTTCTGTGGAGCTTCGTGTTCTTGTTTCAGCGGGCCTTCAGATACCGTGACGTCCAAATCCATGGGACGGACTGATCGAATGCTTTTGGAGGCCATGTTTCCCAACAGATTTCCGTAACTCGTGTTTTTCAGCCAAAAAAGGGCCCGAAAGGGAATCTTCAATGGAAAAACAGGGAATTTTCTCTGTGCAGGCTTCGTGTTCTTGTTTCAGCGGGCCTTCAGGATACCGTGTCGTCCAAAATGATGGGACGGACTGATCGAATGCTTTTGGAGGCCATGTTTCCCAACAGATTTTAACTCGTGTTTTTTCAGCCAAAAAGGGCCCGAAAGGGAATTTTCAATGGAAAAACAGGGAATTTTCTCTGTGCAGCTTCGTGTTTTTGTTTCAGCGGGCCTTCAGGATACCGTGTGACGTCCAAAATGATGGGACGGAATGATCGAATGCTTCTGGAGGCCATGTTTCCCAACAGATTTCGTAACTCGTGTTTTTTCAGCAAAAAAAGGGCCCGAAAGGGAATTTTCAATGGAAAAACAGGGAATTTTCTCTGTGCAGGCTTCGTGTTTTTGTTTCAGCGGGCCTTCAGGATACCGTGTCGTCCAAAATGATGGGACGGACTGATCGAATGCTTTTGGAGGCCATGTTTCCCAACAGATTTTAACTCGTGTTTTTCAGCCAAAAAGGGCCCGAAAGGGAATCTTCAATGGAAAAACAGGGAATTTTCTCTGTGCAGGCTTCGTGTTTTTGTTTCAGCGGGTCCTTCAGATACCGTGTCGTCCAAAATGATGGGACGGACTGATCGAATGCTTTTGGAGGCCATGTTTCCCAACAGATTTCCAGAACTCGTGTTTTTCAGCCAAAAAAGGGCCCGAAAGGGAATTTTCAATGGAAAAACAGGGAATTTTTTCTGTGCAGCTTCGTGTTTTCGTTTCAGCGGGCCTTCAGGATACCGTGTCATCCAAAATGATGGGATGGCCCGATCGAATGCTTTTGGAGGCCATGTTTCCCAACAGATTTCCAGAACTCGTGTTTTTTAAGCCAAAAAAGGGCCCGAAAGGGAATTTTCAATGGAAAAACGGGAATTTTCCTGTGCGGCTTCGTGTTTTTGTTTCAGCGGGCCTTCAGATACCGTGTCGTCCAAAATGATGGGTCGGACTGATCGAATGCTTTTGGAGGCCATGTTTCCCAACAGATTTCAGAACTCGTGTTTTTTCAGCAAAAAAAGGGCCCGAAAGGGAATTTTCAATGGAAAAACAGGGAATTTTCTCTGTGCCGGCTTCGTGTTCTTGTTTCAGCGGGCCTTCAGGATACCGTGACGTCCAAAATGATGGGACGGACTGATCGAATGCTTTTGGAGGCCATGTTTCCCAACAGATTTCCGTAACTCGTGTTTTTTCAGCCAAAAAAGGGCCCGAAAGGGAATCTTCAATGGAAAAATAGGGAATTTTTCTCTGTGCAGCTTCGTGTTTTGTTTCAGCGGGCCTTCAGGATACCGTGTCGTCCAAAATGATGGGACGGACTGATCGAATGCTTTTGGAGGCCATGTTTCCCAACAGATTTTAACTCGTGTTTTTTCAGCCAAAAAAGGGCCCGAAAGGGAATTTTCAATGGAAAAACAGGGAATTTTTCTGTGCAGGCTTCGTGTTTTTTGTTTCAGCGGGCCTTCAGATACCGTGTCGTCCAAAATGATGGGACGGACTGATCGAATGCTTTTGGAGGCCATGTTTCCCAACAGATTTTAACTCGTGTTTTTCAGCCAAAAAAGGGCCCGAAAGGGAATTTTCAATGGAAAAACAGGGAATTTTCTCTGTGCAGCTTCGTGTTTTTGTTTCAGCGGGCCTTCAGATACCGTGTCGTCCAAAATGATGGGACGGACTGATCGAATGCTTTTGGAGGCCATGTTTCCCAACAGATTTCGAACTCGTGTTTTTTCAGCCAAAAAAGGGCCCGAAAGGGAATTTTCAATGGAAAAACAGGGAATTTTCTCTGTGCAGGCTTCGTGTTTTGTTTCAGCGGGCCTTCAGGATACCGTGTCGTCCAAAATGATGGGACGGACTGATCGAATGCTTTTGGAGGCCATGTTTCCCAACAGATTTCAGAACTCGTGTTTTTTCAGCCAAAAAAGGGCCCGAAAGGGAATCTTCAATGGAAAAACAGGGAATTTTCTCTGTGCAGCTTCGTGTTTTTGTTTCAGCGGGCCTTCGAGGATACCGTGTCGTCCAAAATGATGGGACGGACTGATCGAATGCTTTTGGAGGCCATGTTTCCCAACAGATTTCAGAACTCGTGTTTTTAAGCCAAAAAAGGGCCCGAAAGGGAATTTTCAATGGAAAACAGGGAATTTTCTCTGTGCGGCTTCGTGTTTTTGTTTCAGCGCCTTCAGATACCGTGTCGTCCAAAATGATGGGACGGACTGATCGAATGCTTTTGGAGGCCATGTTTCCCAACGAGATTTTAACTCGTGTTTTTTCAGCCAAAAAAGGGCCCGAAAGGGAATCTTCAATGGAAAAATAGGGAATTTTCTCTGTGCAGGCTTCGTGTTTTTGTTTCAGCGGGCCTTCAGGATACCGTGTCGTCCAAAATGATGGGACGGACTGATCGAATGCTTTTGGAGGCCATGTTTCCCAACAGATTTCAGAACTCGTGTTTTTCAGCCAAAAAAAGGGCCCGAAAGGGAATTTTCAATGGAAAACAGGGAATTTTCTCTGTGCAGCTTCGTGTTTTTGTTTCAGCGGGCCTTCGGGATACCGTGTCGTCCAAAATGATGGGACGGACTGATCGAATGCTTTTGGAGGCCATGTTTCCCAACAGATTTCCAGAACTCGTGTTTTTCAGCCAAAAAGGGCCCGAAAGGGAATTTTCAATGGAAAAACAGGGAATTTTTTCTGTGCAGGCTTCGTGTTTTTGTTTCAGCGGGCCTTCGGGATACCGTGTCGTCCAAAATGATGGGACGGACTGATCGAATGCTTTTGGAGGCCATGTTTCCCAACAGATTTCAGAACTCGTGTTTTTTCAGCCAAAAAAGGGCCCGAAAGGGAATCTTCAATGGAAAAATAGGGAATTTTTTCTCGTGCAGAGCTTCGTGTTTTTGTTTCAGCGGGCCTTCAGGATACCGTGTCGTCCAAAATGATGGGACGGACTGATCGAATGCTTTTGGAGGCCATGTTTCCCAACAGATTTCCAACTCGTGTTTTTAAGCCAAAAAAGGGCCCGAAAGGGAATTTTCAATGGAAAAACAGGGAATTTTCTCATGTGCGAGCTTCGTGTTTTTGTTTCAGCGGGCCTTCAGGATACCGTGTCGTCCAAAATGATGGGACGGACTGATCGAATGCTTTTGGAGGCCATGTTTCCCAACAGATTTCAGAACTCGTGTTTTTTCAGCAAAAAAAGGGCCCGAAAGGGAATTTTCAATGGAAAAACAGGGAATTTTCTCTGTGCGAGCTTCGTGTTCTTGTTTCAGCGGGCCTTCAGGATACCGTGTCGTCCAAAATGATGGGACGGACTGATCGAATGCTTTTGGAGGCCATGTTTCCCAACAGATTTTAACTCGTGTTTTTCAGCCAAAAAAGGGCCCGAAAGGGAATCTTCAATGGAAAAACAGGGAATTTTCTCTGTGCAGGCTTCGTGTTTTTGTTTCAGCGGGCCTTCAGGATACCGTGTCGTCCAAAATGATGGGACGGACTGATCGAGTGCTTTTGGAGGCCATGTTTCCCAACAGATTTCCAGTAACTCGTGTTTTTCAGCCAAAAAAGGGCCCGAAAGGGAATTTTCAATGGAAAAACAGGGAATTTTCTCTGTGCAGCTTCGTGTTTTTGTTTCAGCGGGCCTTCGGGATACCGTGTCGTCCAAAATGATGGGACGGACTGATCGAATGCTTTTGGAGGCCATGTTTCCCAACAGATTTCAGAACTCGTGTTTTTCAGCAAAAAAAAAGGGCCCGAAAGGGAATTTTCAATGGAAAACAGGGAATTTTTCTCTGTGCCGGCTTCTTGTGTTCTTGTTTCAGCGGGCCTTCAGATACCGTGTCGTCCAAAATGATGGGACGGACTGATCGAATGCTTTTGGAGGCCATGTTTCCCAACAGATTTTAACTCGTGTTTTTCAGCCAAAAAAGGGCCCGAAAGGGAATTTTCAATGGAAAAACAGGGAATTTTCTCTGTGCGAGGCTTCGTGTTTTTGTTTCAGCGGGCCTTCGGGGATACCGTGTCGTCCAAAATGATGGGACGGACTGATCGAATGCTTTTGGAGGCCATGTTTCCCAACAGATTTCCAGAACTCGTGTTTTTTCAGCCAAAAAAGGGCCCGAAAGGGAATTTTCAATGGAAAAACAGGGAATTTTTCTCTGTGCGGCTTCGTGTTTTTGTTTCAGCGGGCCTTCAGATACCGTGACGTCCAAATGATGGGACGGACTGATCGAATGCTTTTGGAGGCCATGTTTCCCAACAGATTTCCGAACTCGTGTTTTTCAAAAAAAAGGGCCCGAAAGGGAATTTTCAATGGAAAAAAAGGGAATTTTCTCTGTGCCGGCTTCGTGTTCTTGTTTCAGCGGGCCTTCAGGATACCGTGTCGTCCAAAATGATGGGACGGACTGATCGAATGCTTTTGGAGGCCATGTTTCCCAACAGATTTCGAACTCGTGTTTTTAAGCCAAAAAAGGGCCCGAAAGGGAATTTTCAATGGAAAAAGGGAATTTTCTCTGTGCGGCTTCGTGTTTTGTTTCAGCGGGCCTTCGGGATACCGTGTCGTCCAAAATGATGGGACGGACTGATCGAATGCTTTTGGAGGCCATGTTTCCCAACAGATTTCCAGAACTCGTGTTTTTCAGCCAAAAAAGGGCCCGAAAGGGAATTTTCAATGGAAAAACAGGGAATTTTCTCTGTGCGAGCTTCGTGTTTTTGTTTCAGCGGGCCTTCAGGATACCGTGTCGTCCAAAATGATGGGACGGACTGATCGAATGCTTTTGGAGGCCATGTTTCCCAACAGATTTCAGAACTCGTGTTTTTCAGCCAAAAAGGGCCCGAAAGGGAATTTTCAATGGAAAAATAGGGAATTTTCTCTGTGGAGCTTCGTGTTTTTGTTTCAGCGGGCCTTCAGATACCGTGTCGTCCAAAATGATGGGACGGACTGATCGAATGCTTTTGGAGGCCATGTTTCCCAACAGATTTCAGAACTCGTGTTTTTTTCAGCCAAAAAAGGGCCCGAAAGGGAATTTTCAATGGAAAAACAGGGAATTTTCTCTGTGCAGGCTTCGTGTTTTTGTTTCAGCGGGCCTTCAGGATACCGTGTCGTCCAAAATGATGGGACGGACTGATCGTGTGCTTTTGGAGGCCATGTTTCCCAACAGATTTCCAGAACTCGTGTTTTTTCAGCCAAAAAAGGGCCCGAAAGGGAATTTTCAATGGAAAAATAGGGAATTTTTCTGTGCGAGGCTTCGTGTTTTTGTTTCAGCGGGCCTTCGGGATACCGTGTCGTCCAAAATGATGGGACGGACTGATCGAATGCTTTTGGAGGCCATGTTTCCCAACAGATTTCCAGAAACTCGTGTTTTTTCAGCCAAAAAGGGCCCGAATGGGAATTTTCAATGGAAAAAAAAAGGGAATTTTCTCTGTGCAGGCTTCGTGTTTTTGTTTCAGCGGGCCTTGGGATACCGTGTCGTCCAAAATGATGGGACGGACTGATCGAATGCTTTTGGAGGCCATGTTTCCCAACAGATTTCAGAACTCGTGTTTTTCAGCCAAAAAAAGGGCCCGAAAGGGAATTTTCAATGGAAAACAGGGAATTTTTTCATGTGCAGGCTTCGTGTTTTTGTTTCAGCGGGCCTTCAGGATACCGTGTCGTCCAAAATGATGGGTCGGACTGATCGAATGCTTTTGGAGGCCATGTTTCCCAACAGATTTCAGAACTCGTGTTTTTTCAGCCAAAAAAGGGCCTGGAAGGGAATTTTCAATGGAAAAACAGGGAATTTTCTGTGTGCGGCTTCGTGTTTTGTTTCAGCGGGCCTTCAGATACCGTGTCGTCCAAAATGATGGGACGGACTGATCGAATGCTTTTGGAGGCCATGTTTCCCAACAGATTTCCGTAACTCGTGTTTTTCAGCCAAAAAAGGGCCCGAAAGGGAATTTTCAATGGAAAAACAGGGAATTTTCTCTGTGCGAGCTTCGTGTTTTTGTTTAAGCGGCCTTCGGGATACCGTGTCGTCCAAAATGATGGGACGGACTGATCGAATGCTTTTGGAGGCCATGTTTCCCAACAGATTTCCAGAACTCGTGTTTTTCAGCAAAAAAGGGCCCGAAAGGGAATTTTCAATGGAAAAAAGGGAATTTTCTCTGTGCAGGCTTCGTGTTTTGTTTCAAGCGGGCCTTCGAGGATACCGTGACGTCCAAAATGATGGGACGGACTGATCGAATGCTTTTGGAGGCCATGTTTCCCAACAGATTTCCAGAACTCGTGTTTTTCAGCCAAAAAGGGCCCGAAAGGGAATCTTCAATGGAAAAACAGGGAATTTTTTCTGTGCAGGCTTCGTGTTTTTGTTTCAGCGGGCCTTCGGGATACCGTGTCGTCCAAAATGATGGGACGGACTGATCGAATGCTTTTGGAGGCCATGTTTCCCAACGGATTTCCAAACTCGTGTTTTTTCAGCCAAAAAAGGGCCCGAAAGGGAATTTTCAATGGAAAAACAGGGAATTTTTCATGTGCAGCTTCGTGTTCTTGTTTCAGCGGGCCTTCAGGATACCGTGTCGTCCAAAATGATGGGACGGACTGATCGAATGCTTTTGGAGGCCATGTTTCCCAACAGATTTCCGTAACTCGTGTTTTTAAGCAAAAAAAGGGCCCGAAAGGGAATTTTCAATGGAAAACAGGGAATTT
>CM024629.1:1242951-1266920 GCA_014182585.1 Eucalyptus coolabah | reverse complement strand
GGAATTTTCTAAGGAAAAACAGGGAATTTTCTCTGTGAAGCCTTCGTGTTCTTGTTTCAGCACGCTTTCAGGCTGCTGTGGCGTGCAAAATGATGGGACGGGTTGATCGAATGCTTTTGGCAGCCATGATTCGCATCGGATTTCCAACACTCGTGTTTTTCAGCCAAAAATGGCCCGAAGGGAATTTTCTAAGGAAAAACGGGGAATTTTCTCGTGAAGCCTTCGTGTTCTTGTTTCGGCACGCTTTCGTTTTCTAAGGCTCTTTTGTGCGTGCAAAATGATGGGACGGGTTGATCGAATGCTTTTGGCAGCCATGATTCCATCGGATTTCCAACACTCGTGTTTTGCGGCCAAAAAATGGCCCGAAGGGAATTTTCTAAGGAAAAACAGGGAATTTTCTCTGTGAAGCCTTCGTGTTCTTGTTTCAGCACGCTTTAGGGCTCTTTGTGGCGTGCAAAATGATGGGACGGGTTGATCGAATGCTTTTGGCAGCCATGATTCCCATCGGATTTCCAACACTCGTGTTTTTTCAGCCAAAAAATGGCCCGAAAGGGAATTTTCTAAGGAAAAGCAGGGAATTTTCTCTGTGGAACCTTCGTGTTCTTGTTTCCGCATGCTTTCACGCTTGTTGTGCAAAATGATGGGACGGGTTGATCGAATGCTTTTGAGTGCAAAATGATGGGACGGGTTGTTCTTGAATGCTTTTGCCATGTAGCCATGATTCCCATCGGATTTCCAACACTCGTGTTTTTGCGGCCAAAAAATGGCCCGAAAGGGAATTTTCTAAGGAAAAACAGGGAATTTTCTCTGTGAAGCCTTCGTGTTCTTGTTTCAGCACGCTTTCAGGCTGCTGTGACGTGCAAAATGATGGGACGGATTGATCGAATGCTTTTGGCAGCCATGATTCCCATCGGATTTCCAACACTCGTGTTTTTTCAGCCAAAAAATGGCCCGAAAGGGAATTTTCTAAGGAAAAACAGGGAATTTTCTCTGTGAAGCCTTCGTGTTCTTGTTTCAGCACGCTTTCTAGGCTCGTTGTGATGTGCAAAATGATGGGACGGGTTGATCGAATGCTTTTGGCAGCCATGATTCCCATCGGATTTCCAACACTCGTGTTTTTTTTCAGCCAAAAAATGGCCTGTGAAAGGGAATTTTCTAAGGAAAAATGGGTTGGGAATTTTTCCATGTGGAGCCTTCGTGTTCTTGTTTCTAAGGAAAGCACGAATTTTTCGTGAAGCCTTCTGTTCTTGTGATGACGTGCAAAATGATGGGACGGGTTGATCGAATGCTTTTGGCAACCATGATTCCCATCGGATTTCCAACACTCGTGTTTTTTCAGCCAAAAGATGGCCCGGAAGGGAATTTTCTAAGGAAAAACAGGGAATTTTCTCTGTGAAGCCTTCGTGTTCTTGTTTCAGCACGCTTTCAGGCTGCTGTGGCGTGCAAAATGATGGGACGGGTTGATCGAATGCTTTTGGCAGCCATGATTCCCCTTGGATTTCCAACACTCGTGTTTTTTCAGCCAAAAGATGGCCCGAAAGGGAATTTTCTAAGGAAAAACAGGGAATTTTCTCTGTGAAGCCTTCGTGTTCTTGTTTCAGCACGCTTTCGGCTCTTGTGATGTGCAAAATGATGGGACGGGTTGATCGAATGCTTTTGGCAGCCATGATTCCCATCGGATTTCCAACACTCGTGTTTTGCGGCCAAAAAATGGCCCGAAAGGGAATTTTCTAAGGAAAAACGGGAATTTTCTCGTGTGAAGCCTTCGTGTTCTTGTTTCAGCACGCTTTCGGGCTCTTTGTGATGTGCAAAATGATGGGACGGGTTGATCGAATGCTTTTGGCAACCATGATTCCCATCGGATTTCCAACACTCGTGTTTTTCAGCCAAAAAATGGCCCGAAAGGGAATTTTCTAAGGAAAAACAGGGAATTTTCTGTAGAACCTTCGTGTTCTTGTTTCAGCACGCTTTCAGGCTGCTGTGAGTGCAAAATGATGGGACGGGTTGATCGAATGCTTTTGGCAACCATGATTCCCATCGGATTTCCATCACTCGTGTTTTTGCGGCCAAAAAATTACCCGGAAGGGAATTTTCTAAGGAAAAACAGGGAATTTTCTCTGTGAAGCCTTCGTGTTCTTGTTTCAGCACGCTTTCGGAGGCGCGTCTTTGCGATGTGCAAAATGGTGGGACGGATTGATCGAAAGCTTTTGGCAGCCATGATTCCCATTGGATTTCCAACACTCGTGTTTTTCAGCCAAAAAATGGCCCGAAAGGGAATTTTCTAAGGAAAAACAGGGAATTTTCTCTGTGGAGCCTTCGTGTTCTTGTTTAAGCACGCTTTCAGGCTGCTGTGATGTGCAAAATGATGGGATGGGTTCATCGAGTGCTTTTGGCAGCCATGATTCCCATCGGATTTCCAACACTCGTGTTTTCTAAGGTAAACCGGGGAATTTTCTCTGTGGAGCCTTCGTGTTCTTGTTTCAGCACGCTTTCAGGCTGCTGTGAGGTGCAAAATGATGGGACGGGTTGATCGAATGCTTTTGGCAGCCATGATTCCCATCGGATTTCCAACACTCGTGTTTTTGCGGCCAAAAAATGGCCCGAAAGGGAATTTTCTAAGGAAAAACAGGGAATTTTCTCTGTGAAGCCTTCGTGTTCTTGTTTCAGCACGCTTTCGGCCTTTGTGAGGTGTAAAATGATGGGACGGGTTGATCGAATGCTTTTGGCAGCCATGATTCCCATCGGATTTCCAACACTCGTGTTTTTCAGCCAAAAAATGGCCCGAAAGGGAATTTTCTGATGGAAAAGGGGAATTTTTCTGTGAAGCCTTCGTGTTCTTGTTTCAGCACGCTTTCGGGCTGCTTTGTGAGTGCAAAATGATGGGACGGGTTGATCGAATGCTTTTGGCAACCATGATTAAGTTATTTCATGGCCATTTAATCCATAATTTGCAATAAGATTTATGGCCAAGCTTTTTAATGGACAAGTATTTGATAGGAAAGAAAATCCTATCATGGGCCATGTGTTTTATAAATTGGAAGTTATGGATTTATGATTTCAAGTTTTATGGCCATATGAAATCATAATTTAGTATTTATATAAATGGGGATTTAAGGTAAATTATTAAAAAGAGAAATGGACTTATCTTGGGCTATTTAAGTTTGGGCTTTAGGCCCAAGTGAGATGGGCCTAAAGTGGGCCATAAGCCCGGCCCATGAAGCCCATTGGGCCGTCGGTGCATGAAGGGGAGGAGGAGCAGCCGCATGGCCTCCAAGTGTCTTCGGCCAAGGAGACACTTGTCTCCTTCTTAGGGACAAGTGTCCCCCATGCAAGAAGATTGCATGCATATATAAAGATACAACCAAGAGAGAGGAAGGGAGAGAGAGAGAGAGTGGCATTCGGCCAAGAGAGTGAGCCGAGAGAAGTAAGTTGCGAGAGAGGAGAGGGGGAGGCCAAGAGAGGAGGAGAAGGAACCGTCGCCGTGATCGTCGCCGGTGTGCCGCCGTTCGTGAGGTCTAGAGGCAAGTTGGGAATCCACTTTCTACTCTTGCACCAATGTTTTCGCATGAACTGTTTGGAGTCAGAAACTTGTTTGAGCTTGCATGTGTGTTTAGAGTCCGATTTTGGTTTTTATTTCTTCATGAAAGTTGTAACTAACATCTTGTACTACAACATACTAAAATTTCGTGGAAAATGATGGAGATTTGAGGGGTCAAACTCTCATCCTACGGAGATGCTAGATCTGGAATATTTTCGTGTGAACTGTTGGAGTCAGAATGTTGTGAGAGCTTGCATGCATGTTTAAAGTTCGATTTTGGCTGTGATGTCTTCATGAAAGTTGAAGCTAACATCTTTTAGTATGACATACTCGAATTTCATGGAAAACGAAGGTGATATGAGGGGTCAAAAGCTCTGTTATACGGACACCTCAGATCTGCGAATTTCCTACTGACCTTTTGTTGATTTCTTGGTTGCATGATGATTTCTGTTGGAGATCTTACTTTGTTGTCTTCATGAATGTTGTAGATAACATCCTAAACTGTAACATACTCAAATTTGAGGAGAAACAAATGAGTATAGCCTAGTTAATCAGCTAGATCTTTGAGACGGATGGTTCTGTTGAAGTGAACCGAGACACCCGAGACTTCAAGGACTTAAAGGAGGATTATACTTTGGTTATTTAACCTAGATCT
Organism: Eucalyptus coolabah; assembly: GCA_014182585.1. NCBI lineage: Eukaryota > Viridiplantae > Streptophyta > Magnoliopsida > Myrtales > Myrtaceae > Eucalyptus > Eucalyptus coolabah. The sequence continues at coordinate 1,262,727 of CM024629.1, read as the reverse complement.
CTTCATGAAATTTGCAAAGGACACATTGATATATAACATACTCGAATTTCAGAAGAAACGAAAGAGATTTGATGGGTCAAACCTAAGTTTTTCGGTGATGTACGTTCTGGACGAAACGGTAGAGGTTCCAGAAGCTTCGTGGAGTTATATAAATTAATCTAAAGGAATTTGGCTTAAAGTTCTTAATGAAAAAGGTGAGAAAATGTGTTGGCTATCACCCTGTAAAGTTTCGTAATTTTGGAGACCGAATGGGTATTTTAATTAAATTAATTCGGAAACTGTGCAGTAGGTTTAATTCCGAGAATTTTAGGATGTTTTGGAGGGAATTGTGAAATTATAAGAAATTCAATTTGGCCACGAATTTTATATAAAATTGTGATCCTATTAGTGATTGTTTGAATATTATGATTTTGGGAAAATCATAAATATTAAATATTTATTTATGAAAATAAATAAATAATAATAAAATAATAATAAAATAATAAAATAATAAAATAAAATGGATTTTTATTTGGCCATGGATTCAATTCCATTTGTGTGGCACTTGTGTGATGAGGTCTTGGTACATGCATTAAATTGAAATGCTTATGTGATTAAGCTATGACATGTGAATTGAAATGCTTATGTGATTAGCTACGACATGTGCATGACATGTGAATTGAAATGCAAGTGTGATATGTTTGATGCCATGCCAAATTGCCATGTTAAATTGAGATAAAAGATAAATGTGGATGAGAATAAGGTTGTGGTGGAGGATGTTGTCTGGTGGCCTGGTAGCGTAATTCAGAGATTCCCAGGGAGTGTCGGGATGCCCGGTGGTATACGGTACGTAATTCCAGGGGAGGCCTGGTGGTATGTCGGTACATAATTCCGGAAGTCCGGTTGTATCTTGGATACATGCCCGGAGATGCCTCGCGACACCAGGATTTGAGTGCGGGATGCCTGACTAGAAGGGTAAAGGCCGGAAGCCATCGGAGGTTTCTGCCCGAAGGGAAATGCCTCGTGATGCTAGTTGGGATGCGAGATGCCGAATGTGGGGGCTGGAAGCCCGGTGGCCATGGGATGGCTGAGTTGGCCGGGAACCTGTCGGAGGTTTCGCCCGAAGGGTGATGATGAAATTGATCATGGAATCCGTCGGAGGTTTCGCCGAAGGATTGATAATGGTACCCTGTCGGAGGTTTCTGCCCGAAGGGTTGATGATGAGATTGATGATTTTGAGAAATAGGTGATGTGGTGATCAAAATTGAAAGATAAAGATGATAATTAACTCATGACATGATAATGCATGATGATGATGGCATGTGATGTGATATGATGATCACCCATGGCATGATATGCATGATGATATGCATGATGATGGTGATGATATGTGATGTGATATGATGATCACCCATGGCATGATATGCATGATGATATGCATGATGATGGTAATGATATGTGATGTGATATGATGATCACCCATGGCATGATATGCATGATGATGGTAATTTAGATGATGATATGTGATGTGATATGATGATCACCCATGATATGCATGATGATATGCATGATGATGATGATAATAAGCGATGTGATGATGTCATGATAAGAATGACATGTATGATATAATGATGCCATGATGATGATTATGATGATGACATATGATGATGATGATATGCATGATGATGGTAATTTAGATGATGATATGTGATGTGATATGATGATCACCCATGGCATGATATGCATGATGATATGCATGATGATGATGATAATAAGCGTGTGATGATGTCATGATAAGAATGGCCATGATTCCCATCGGATTTCCAACACTCGTGTTTTTTCAGCCAAAAATGGCCCGAAAGGGAATTTTCTAAGGAAAAACAGGGAATTTTCTCGTGGAGCCTTCGTGTTCTTGTTTTAACACGGTTTAAGGCTGCTGTGATGTGCAAAATGATGGGACGGATTGATGGAATGCTTTTGGCAGCCATGATTCCCATCGGATTTCCAACACTCGTGTTTTTTCAGCCAAAAATGGCCCGAAAGGGAATTTTCTAAGGAAAAACAGGGAATTTTTCTCGTGGAGCCTTCGTGTTCTTGTTTTAACACGCTTTCAGGCTGCCGTGATGTGCAAAATGATGGGACGGATTGATGGAATGCTTTTGGCAGCCATGATTCCCATCGGATTTCCAACACTCGTGTTTTTTCAGCCAAAAAATGGCCCGAAAGGGAATTTTCTAAGGAAAACAGGGAATTTTCTCTCGTGGAGCCTTCGTGTTCTTGTTTTCGCTCGGTTTCAGGCTGCTGTGATGTGCAAAATGATGGGACGGATTGATGGAATGCTTTTGGCAGCCATGATTCCCATCGGATTTCCAACACTCGTGTTTTTTCAGCCAAAAATGGCCCGAAAGGGAATTTTCTAAGGAAAAACAGGGAATTTTTTCTCGTGGAGCCTTCGTGTTCTTGTTTTAACACGCTTTCATCCTGCTGTGATGTGCAAAATGATGGGACGGATTGATGGAATGCTTTTGGCAGCCATGATTCCCATCGGATTTCCAACACTCGTGTTTTTTCAGCCAAAAATGGCCCGAAAGGGAATTTTCTAAGGAAAACAGGGAATTTTCTCTCGTGGAGCCTTCGTGTTCTTGTTTTAACACGGTTTAAGGCTGCTGTGATGTGCAAAATGATGGGACGGATTGATGGAATGCTTTTGGCAGCCATGATTCCCATCGGATTTCCAACACTCGTGTTTTTTCAGCCAAAAATGGCCCGAAAGGGAATTTTCTAAGGAAAACAGGGAATTTTCTCTGTGGAGCCTTCGTGTTCTTGTTTTAACACGCTTTCATCCTGCTGTGATGTGCAAAATGATGGGACGGATTGATGGAATGCTTTTGGCAGCCATGATTCCCATCGGATTTCCAACACTCGTGTTTTTTCAGCCAAAAAATGGCCCGAAAGGGAATTTTCTAAGGAAAAACAGGAATTTTCTCTCGTGGAGCCTTCGTGTTCTTGTTTTAACACGGTTTAAGGCTGCTGTGATGTGCAAAATGATGGGACGGATTGATGGAATGCTTTTGGCAGCCATGATTCCCATCGGATTTCCAACACTCGTGTTTTTTCAGCCAAAAATGGCCCGAAAGGGAATTTTCTAAGGAAAAACAGGGAATTTTCTCTCGTGGAGCCTTCGTGTTCTTGTTTTAACACGGTTTAAGGCTGCTGTAATGTGCAAAATGATGGGACGGATTGATGGAATGCTTTTGGCAGCCATGATTCCCATCGGATTTCCAACACTCGTGTTTTTTCAGCCAAAAAATGGCCCGAAAGGGAATTTTCTAAGGAAAAACAGGGAATTTTCTCTGCGGAGCCTTCGTGTTCTTGTTTTAACACGCTTTCATCCTGCTGTGATGTGCAAAATGATGGGACGGATTGATGGAATGCTTTTGGCAGCCATGATTCCCATCGGATTTCCAACACTCGTGTTTTTTCAGCCAAAAAATGGCCCGAAAGGGAATTTTCTAAGGAAAAACAGGGAATTTTCTCTCGTGGAGCCTTCGTGTTCTTGTTTTAACACGGTTTAAGGCTGCTGTGATGTGCAAAATGATGGGACGGATTGATGGAATGCTTTTGGCAGCCATGATTCCCATCGGATTTCCAACACTCGTGTTTTTTCAGCCAAAAAATGGCCCGAAAGGGAATTTTCTAAGGAAAAACAGGGAATTTTCTCTCGTGGAGCCTTCGTGTTCTTGTTTTAACACGGTTTCAGGCTGCTGTGATGTGCAAAATGATGGGACGGATTGATGGAATGCTTTTGGCAGCCATGATTCCCATCGGATTTCCAACACTCGTGTTTTTTCAGCCAAAAATGGCCCGAAAGGGAATTTTCTAAGGAAAAACAGGGAATTTTCTCTCGTGGAGCCTTCGTGTTCTTGTTTTAACACGGTTTCAGGCTGCTCGTGATGTGCAAAATGATGGGACGGATTGATGGAATGCTTTTGGCAGCCATGATTCCCATCGGATTTCCAACACTCGTGTTTTTTCAGCCAAAAAATGGCCCGAAAGGGAATTTTCTAAGGAAAAACAGGGAATTTTCTCTCGTGGAGCCTTCGTGTTCTTGTTTTAACACGGTTTCAGGCTGCTGTGATGTGCAAAATGATGGGACGGATTGATGGAATGCTTTTGGCAGCCATGATTCCCATCGGATTTCCAACACTCGTGTTTTTTCAGCCAAAAATGGCCCGAAAGGGAATTTTCTAAGGAAAACAGGGAATTTTCTCTCGTGGAGCCTTCGTGTTCTTGTTTTAACACGGTTTAAGGCTGCTGTGATGTGCAAAATGATGGGACGGATTGATGGAATGCTTTTGGCAGCCATGATTCCCATCGGATTTCCAACACTCGTGTTTTTTCAGCCAAAAATGGCCCGAAAGGGAATTTTCTAAGGAAAAACAGGGAATTTTCTCTCGTGGAGCCTTCGTGTTCTTGTTTTAACACGTTTCAGGCTGCTGTGATGTGCAAAATGATGGGACGGATTGATGGAATGCTTTTGGCAGCCATGATTCCCATCGGATTTCCAACACTCGTGTTTTTTCAGCCAAAAAATGGCCCGAAAGGGAATTTTCTAAGGAAAAACAGGGAATTTTTCTCGTGGAGCCTTCGTGTTCTTGTTTTAACACGGTTTAAGGCTGCTGTGATGTGCAAAATGATGGGACGGATTGATGGAATGCTTTTGGCAGCCATGATTCCCATCGGATTTCCAACACTCGTGTTTTTTCAGCCAAAAATGGCCCGAAAGGGAATTTTCTAAGGAAAACAGGGAATTTTCTCTCGTGGAGCCTTCGTGTTCTTGTTTTAACACGGTTTCATCCTGCCTGTGATGTGCAAAATGATGGGACGGATTGATGGAATGCTTTTGGCAGCCATGATTCCCATCGGATTTCCAACACTCGTGTTTTTTCAGCCAAAAATGGCCCGAAAGGGAATTTTCTAAGGAAAAACAGGGAATTTTCTCTCGTGGAGCCTTCGTGTTCTTGTTTTAACACGGTTTAAGGCTGCTGTGATGTGCAAAATGATGGGACGGATTGATGGAATGCTTTTGGCAGCCATGATTCCCATCGGATTTCCAACACTCGTGTTTTTTCAGCCAAAAAATGGCCCGAAAGGGAATTTTCTAAGGAAAAACAGGGAATTTTCTCTCGTGGAGCCTTCGTGTTCTTGTTTTAACACGGTTTAAGGCTGCTGTGATGTGCAAAATGATGGGACGGATTGATGGAATGCTTTTGGCAGCCATGATTCCCATCGGATTTCCAACACTCGTGTTTTTTCAGCCAAAAAATGGCCCGAAAGGGAATTTTCTAAGGAAAAACAGGGAATTTTCTCTCGTGGAGCCTTCGTGTTCTTGTTTTAACACGGTTTCAGGCTGCTGTGATGTGCAAAATGATGGGACGGATTGATGGAATGCTTTTGGCAGCCATGATTCCCATCGGATTTCCAACACTCGTGTTTTTTCAGCCAAAAATGGCCCGAAAGGGAATTTTCTAAGGAAAAACAGGGAATTTTCTCTCGTGGAGCCTTCGTGTTCTTGTTTTAACACGGTTTAAGGCTGCTGTGATGTGCAAAATGATGGGACGGATTGATGGAATGCTTTTGGCAGCCATGATTCCCATCGGATTTCCAACACTCGTGTTTTTTCAGCCAAAAAATGGCCCGAAAGGGAATTTTCTAAGGAAAAACAGGAATTTTCTCTCGTGGAGCCTTCGTGTTCTTGTTTTAACACGGTTTAAGGCTGCTGTGATGTGCAAAATGATGGGACGGATTGATGGAATGCTTTTGGCAGCCATGATTCCCATCGGATTTCCAACACTCGTGTTTTTTCAGCCAAAAAATGGCCCGAAAGGGAATTTTCTAAGGAAAAACAGGGAATTTTCTCTCGTGGAGCCTTCGTGTTCTTGTTTTAACACGGTTTAAGGCTGCTGTGATGTGCAAAATGATGGGACGGATTGATGGAATGCTTTTGGCAGCCATGATTCCCATCGGATTTCCAACACTCGTGTTTTTTCAGCCAAAAAATGGCCCGAAAGGGAATTTTCTAAGGAAAAACAGGGAATTTTCTCGTGGAGCCTTCGTGTTCTTGTTTTAACACGGTTTAAGGCTGCTGTGATGTGCAAAATGATGGGACGGATTGATGGAATGCTTTTGGCAGCCATGATTCCCATCGGATTTCCAACACTCGTGTTTTTTCAGCCAAAAAATGGCCCGAAAGGGAATTTTCTAAGGAAAAACAGGGAATTTTCTCTCGTGGAGCCTTCGTGTTCTTGTTTTAACACGGTTTCAGGCTGCTGTGATGTGCAAAATGATGGGACGGATTGATGGAATGCTTTTGGCAGCCATGATTCCCATCGGATTTCCAACACTCGTGTTTTTTCAGCCAAAAAATGGCCCGAAAGGGAATTTTCTAAGGAAAAACAGGGAATTTTCTCTCGTGGAGCCTTCGTGTTCTTGTTTTAACACGGTTTAAGGCTGCTGTGATGTGCAAAATGATGGGACGGATTGATGGAATGCTTTTGGCAGCCATGATTCCCATCGGATTTCCAACACTCGTGTTTTTTCAGCCAAAAAATGGCCCGAAAGGGAATTTTCTAAGGAAAAACAGGGAATTTTCTCTGTGGAGCCTTCGTGTTCTTGTTTTAACACGCTTTCATCCTGCTGTGATGTGCAAAATGATGGGACGGATTGATGGAATGCTTTTGGCAGCCATGATTCCCATCGGATTTCCAACACTCGTGTTTTTTCAGCCAAAAAATGGCCCGAAAGGGAATTTTCTAAGGAAAACAGGGAATTTTTTCTCTGGAGCCTTCGTGTTCTTGTTTTAACACGGAATTTTTTAAGGCTGTTCTTGTTTTGCTGTGATGTGCAAAATGATGGGACGGATTGATGGAATGCTTTTGGCAGCCATGATTCCCATCGGATTTCCAACACTCGTGTTTTTTCAGCCAAAAAATGGCCCGAAAGGGAATTTTCTAAGGAAAAACAGGGAATTTTCTCTCGTGGAGCCTTCGTGTTCTTGTTTTAACACGGTTTCATCCTGCTGCTGTGATGTGCAAAATGATGGGACGGATTGATGGAATGCTTTTGGCAGCCATGATTCCCATCGGATTTCCAACACTCGTGTTTTTTCAGCCAAAAATGGCCCGAAAGGGAATTTTCTAAGGAAAAACAGGGAATTTTCTCTCGTGGAGCCTTCGTGTTCTTGTTTTAACACGGTTTAAGGCTGCTGTGATGTGCAAAATGATGGGACGGATTGATGGAATGCTTTTGGCAGCCATGATTCCCATCGGATTTCCAACACTCGTGTTTTTTCAGCCAAAAATGGCCCGAAAGGGAATTTTCTAAGGAAAAACAGGGAATTTTCTCTCGTGGAGCCTTCGTGTTCTTGTTTTAACACGGTTTCAGGCTGCTGTGATGTGCAAAATGATGGGACGGATTGATGGAATGCTTTTGGCAGCCATGATTCCCATCGGATTTCCAACACTCGTGTTTTTTCAGCCAAAAATGGCCCGAAAGGGAATTTTCTAAGGAAAAACAGGGAATTTTCTCTCGTGGAGCCTTCGTGTTCATCTTTTAGCGCGGTTTCAGGCTGCTGTGATGTGCAAAATGATGGGACGGATTGATGGAATGCTTTTGGCAGCCATGATTCCCATCGGATTTCCAACACTCGTGTTTTTTCAGCCAAAAAATGGCCCGAAAGGGAATTTTCTAAGGAAAAACAGGGAATTTTCTCTCGTGGAGCCTTCGTGTTCTTGTTTTAACACGGTTTAAGGCTGCTGTGATGTGCAAAATGATGGGACGGATTGATGGAATGCTTTTGGCAGCCATGATTCCCATCGGATTTCCAACACTCGTGTTTTTTCAGCAAAAAATGGCCCGAAAGGGAATTTTCTAAGGAAAAACAGGGAATTTTCTCTCGTGGAGCCTTCGTGTTCTTGTTTTAACACGGTTTAAGGCTGCTGTGATGTGCAAAATGATGGGACGGATTGATGGAATGCTTTTGGCAGCCATGATTCCCATCGGATTTCCAACACTCGTGTTTTTTCAGCCAAAAATGGCCCGAAAGGGAATTTTCTAAGGAAAACAGGGAATTTTCTCTGTGGAGCCTTCGTGTTCTTGTTTTAACACGCTTTCATCCTGCTGTGATGTGCAAAATGATGGGACGGATTGATGGAATGCTTTTGGCAGCCATGATTCCCATCGGATTTCCAACACTCGTGTTTTTTCAGCCAAAAAATGGCCCGAAAGGGAATTTTCTAAGGAAAAACAGGGAATTTTCTCTCGTGGAGCCTTCGTGTTCTTGTTTTAACACGGTTTAAGGCTGCTGTGATGTGCAAAATGATGGGACGGATTGATGGAATGCTTTTGGCAGCCATGATTCCCATCGGATTTCCAACACTCGTGTTTTTTCAGCCAAAAAATGGCCCGAAAGGGAATTTTCTAAGGAAAAACAGGGAATTTTTTTCTAGTGGAGCCTTCGTGTTCTTGTTTTAACACGGTTTCAGGCTGCTGTGATGTGCAAAATGATGGGACGGATTGATGGAATGCTTTTGGCAGCCATGATTCCCATCGGATTTCCAACACTCGTGTTTTTTCAGCCAAAAATGGCCCGAAAGGGAATTTTCTAAGGAAAAACAGGGAATTTTTCTCGTGGAGCCTTCGTGTTCTTGTTTTAACACGGTTTCAGGCTGCTGTGATGTGCAAAATGATGGGACGGATTGATGGAATGCTTTTGGCAGCCATGATTCCCATCGGATTTCCAACACTCGTGTTTTTTCAGCCAAAAAATGGCCCGAAAGGGAATTTTCTAAGGAAAAACAGGGAATGCCTTCGTGTTCTTGTTTTAACACGGTTTAAGGCTGCTGTGATGTGCAAAATGATGGGACGGATTGATGGAATGCTTTTGGCAGCCATGATTCCCATCGGATTTCCAACACTCGTGTTTTTTCAGCCAAAAATGGCCCGAAAGGGAATTTTCTAAGGAAAAACAGGGAATTTTCTCTCGTGGAGCCTTCGTGTTCTTGTTTTAACACGGTTTAAGGCTGCTGTGATGTGCAAAATGATGGGACGGATTGATGGAATGCTTTTGGCAGCCATGATTCCCATCGGATTTCCAACACTCGTGTTTTTTCAGCCAAAAATGGCCCGAAAGGGAATTTTCTAAGGAAAACAGGGAATTTTTCTCGTGGAGCCTTCGTGTTCTTGTTTTAACACGGTTTAAGGCTGCTGTGATGTGCAAAATGATGGGACGGATTGATGGAATGCTTTTGGCAGCCATGATTCCCATCGGATTTCCAACACTCGTGTTTTTTCAGCCAAAAATGGCCCGAAAGGGAATTTTCTAAGGAAAAACAGGGAATTTTTCTCGTGGAGCCTTCGTGTTCTTGTTTTAACACGGTTTAAGGCTGCTGTGATGTGCAAAATGATGGGACGGATTGATGGAATGCTTTTGGCAGCCATGATTCCCATCGGATTTCCAACACTCGTGTTTTTTCAGCCAAAAAATGGCCCGAAAGGGAATTTTCTAAGGAAAACAGGGAATTTTTCTCGTGGAGCCTTCGTGTTCTTGTTTTAACACGGTTTCATCCCTGCCGTGATGTGCAAAATGATGGGACGGATTGATGGAATGCTTTTGGCAGCCATGATTCCCATCGGATTTCCAACACTCGTGTTTTTTCAGCCAAAAATGGCCCGAAAGGGAATTTTCTAAGGAAAAACAGGGAATTTTCTCTCGTGGAGCCTTCGTGTTCTTGTTTTAACACGGTTTAAGGCTGCTGTGATGTGCAAAATGATGGGACGGATTGATGGAATGCTTTTGGCAGCCATGATTCCCATCGGATTTCCAACACTCGTGTTTTTTCAGCCAAAAATGGCCCGAAAGGGAATTTTCTAAGGAAAAACAGGGAATTTTCTCTCGTGGAGCCTTCGTGTTCTTGTTTTAGCACGGTTTCAGGCTGCTGTGATGTGCAAAATGATGGGACGGATTGATGGAATGCTTTTGGCAGCCATGATTCCCATCGGATTTCCAACACTCGTGTTTTTTCAGCCAAAAAATGGCCCGAAAGGGAATTTTCTAAGGAAAAACAGGGAATTTTCTCTCGTGGAGCCTTCGTGTTCTTGTTTTAACACGGTTTCAGGCTGCTGTGATGTGCAAAATGATGGGACGGATTGATGGAATGCTTTTGGCAGCCATGATTCCCATCGGATTTCCAACACTCGTGTTTTTTCAGCCAAAAAATGGCCCGAAAGGGAATTTTCTAAGGAAAAACAGGGAATTTTCTCTGTGGAGCCTTCGTGTTCTTGTTTTAACACGGTTTAAGGCTGCTGTGATGTGCAAAATGATGGGACGGATTGATGGAATGCTTTTGGCAGCCATGATTCCCATCGGATTTCCAACACTCGTGTTTTTTCAGCCAAAAAATGGCCCGAAAGGGAATTTTCTAAGGAAAAACAGGGAATTTTCTCTCGTGGAGCCTTCGTGTTCTTGTTTTAACACGGTTTAAGGCTGCTGTGATGTGCAAAATGATGGGACGGATTGATGGAATGCTTTTGGCAGCCATGATTCCCATCGGATTTCCAACACTCGTGTTTTTTCAGCCAAAAAATGGCCCGAAAGGGAATTTTCTAAGGAAAAACAGGGAATTTTCTCTCGTGGAGCCTTCGTGTTCTTGTTTTAACACGGTTTAAGGCTGCTGTGATGTGCAAAATGATGGGACGGATTGATGGAATGCTTTTGGCAGCCATGATTCCCATCGGATTTCCAACACTCGTGTTTTTTCAGCCAAAAAATGGCCCGAAAGGGAATTTTCTAAGGAAAAACAGGGAATTTTCTCTCGTGGAGCCTTCGTGTTCTTGTTTTAACACGGTTTAAGGCTGCCGTGATGTGCAAAATGATGGGACGGATTGATGGAATGCTTTTGGCAGCCATGATTCCCATCGGATTTCCAACACTCGTGTTTTTTCAGCCAAAAATGGCCCGAAAGGGAATTTTCTAAGGAAAAACAGGGAATTTTCTCTCGTGGAGCCTTCGTGTTCTTGTTTTAACACGCTTTTAAGGCTGCTGTGATGTGCAAAATGATGGGACGGATTGATGGAATGCTTTTGGCAGCCATGATTCCCATCGGATTTCCAACACTCGTGTTTTTTCAGCCAAAAATGGCCCGAAAGGAATTTTCTAAGGAAAAACAGGGAATTTTCTCTCGTGGAGCCTTCGTGTTCTTGTTTTAACACGGTTTCATCCCTGCTGTGATGTGCAAAATGATGGGACGGATTGATGGAATGCTTTTGGCAGCCATGATTCCCATCGGATTTCCAACACTCGTGTTTTTTCAGCCAAAAATGGCCCGAAAGGGAATTTTCTAAGGAAAAACAGGGAATTTTCTCTCGTGGAGCCTTCGTGTTCTTGTTTTAACACGGTTTAAGGCTGCTGTGATGTGCAAAATGATGGGACGGATTGATGGAATGCTTTTGGCAGCCATGATTCCCATCGGATTTCCAACACTCGTGTTTTTTCAGCCAAAAATGGCCCGAAAGGGAATTTTCTAAGGAAAAACAGGGAATTTTCTCTCGTGGAGCCTTCGTGTTCTTGTTTTAACACGGTTTAAGGCTGCTGTGATGTGCAAAATGATGGGACGGATTGATGGAATGCTTTTGGCAGCCATGATTCCCATCGGATTTCCAACACTCGTGTTTTTTCAGCCAAAAAATGGCCCGAAAGGGAATTTTCTAAGGAAAAACAGGGAATTTTCTCTCGTGGAGCCTTCGTGTTCTTGTTTTAACACGGTTTCAGGCTGCTGTGATGTGCAAAATGATGGGACGGATTGATGGAATGCTTTTGGCAGCCATGATTCCCATCGGATTTCCAACACTCGTGTTTTTTCAGCCAAAAAATGGCCCGAAAGGGAATTTTCTAAGGAAAAACAGGGAATTTTCTCTCGTGGAGCCTTCGTGTTCTTGTTTTAACACGGTTTAAGGCTGCTGTGATGTGCAAAATGATGGGACGGATTGATGGAATGCTTTTGGCAGCCATGATTCCCATCGGATTTCCAACACTCGTGTTTTTTCAGCCAAAAAATGGCCCGAAAGGGAATTTTCTAAGGAAAAACAGGGAATTTTCTCTCGTGGAGCCTTCGTGTTCTTGTTTTAACACGGTTTAAGGCTGCTGTGATGTGCAAAATGATGGGACGGATTGATGGAATGCTTTTGGCAGCCATGATTCCCATCGGATTTCCAACACTCGTGTTTTTTCAGCCAAAAAATGGCCCGAAAGGGAATTTTCTAAGGAAAAACAGGGAATTTTCTCTCGTGGAGCCTTCGTGTTCTTGTTTTAACACGGTTTCAGGCTGCCGTGATGTGCAAAATGATGGGACGGATTGATGGAATGCTTTTGGCAGCCATGATTCCCATCGGATTTCCAACACTCGTGTTTTTTCAGCCAAAAATGGCCCGAAAGGGAATTTTCTAAGGAAAAACAGGGAATTTTCTCTCGTGGAGCCTTCGTGTTCTTGTTTTAACACGGTTTAATCCCTGCTGTGATGTGCAAAATGATGGGACGGATTGATGGAATGCTTTTGGCAGCCATGATTCCCATCGGATTTCCAACACTCGTGTTTTTTCAGCCAAAAAATGGCCCGAAAGGGAATTTTCTAAGGAAAAACAGGGAATTTTCTCTCGTGAGCCTTCGTGTTCTTGTTTTAACACGGTTTAAGGCTGCTGTGATGTGCAAAATGATGGGACGGATTGATGGAATGCTTTTGGCAGCCATGATTCCCATCGGATTTCCAACACTCGTGTTTTTTCAGCCAAAAAATGGCCCGAAAGGGAATTTTCTAAGGAAAACAGGGAATTTTCTCTCGTGGAGCCTTCGTGTTCTTGTTTTAACACGGTTTCATCCTGCCGTGATGTGCAAAATGATGGGACGGATTGATGGAATGCTTTTGGCAGCCATGATTCCCATCGGATTTCCAACACTCGTGTTTTTTCAGCCAAAAATGGCCCGAAAGGGAATTTTCTAAGGAAAAACAGGGAATTTTTCTCGTGGAGCCTTCGTGTTCTTGTTTTAACACGGTTTCAGGCTGCTGTGATGTGCAAAATGATGGGACGGATTGATGGAATGCTTTTGGCAGCCATGATTCCCATCGGATTTCCAACACTCGTGTTTTTTCAGCCAAAAAATGGCCCGAAAGGGAATTTTCTAAGGAAAAACAGGGAATTTTCTCTCGTGGAGCCTTCGTGTTCTTGTTTTAACACGGTTTAAGGCTGCTGTGATGTGCAAAATGATGGGACGGATTGATGGAATGCTTTTGGCAGCCATGATTCCCATCGGATTTCCAACACTCGTGTTTTTTCAGCCAAAAATGGCCCGAAAGGGAATTTTCTAAGGAAAACAGGGAATTTTCTCTCGTGGAGCCTTCGTGTTCTTGTTTTAACACGGTTTCAGGCTGCTGTGATGTGCAAAATGATGGGACGGATTGATGGAATGCTTTTGGCAGCCATGATTCCCATCGGATTTCCAACACTCGTGTTTTTTCAGCCAAAAATGGCCCGAAAGGGAATTTTCTAAGGAAAAACAGGGAATTTTCTCTCGTGGAGCCTTCGTGTTCTTGTTTTAGCACGGTTTCAGGCTGCTGTGATGTGCAAAATGATGGGACGGATTGATGGAATGCTTTTGGCAGCCATGATTCCCATCGGATTTCCAACACTCGTGTTTTTTCAGCCAAAAAATGGCCCGAAAGGGAATTTTCTAAGGAAAAACAGGGAATTTTTCTCGTGGAGCCTTCGTGTTCTTGTTTTAACACGGTTTAAGGCTGCTGTGATGTGCAAAATGATGGGACGGATTGATGGAATGCTTTTGGCAGCCATGATTCCCATCGGATTTCCAACACTCGTGTTTTTTCAGCCAAAAATGGCCCGAAAGGGAATTTTCTAAGGAAAAACAGGGAATTTTCTCTCGTGGAGCCTTCGTGTTCTTGTTTTAACACGGTTTAAGGCTGCTGTGATGTGCAAAATGATGGGACGGATTGATGGAATGCTTTTGGCAGCCATGATTCCCATCGGATTTCCAACACTCGTGTTTTTTCAGCCAAAAAATGGCCCGAAAGGGAATTTTCTAAGGAAAACAGGGAATTTTCTCTCGTGGAGCCTTCGTGTTCTTGTTTTAACACGGTTTCATCCTGCCTGTGATGTGCAAAATGATGGGACGGATTGATGGAATGCTTTTGGCAGCCATGATTCCCATCGGATTTCCAACACTCGTGTTTTTTCAGCCAAAAAATGGCCCGAAAGGGAATTTTCTAAGGAAAAACAGGGAATTTTCTCTCGTGGAGCCTTCGTGTTCTTGTTTTAACACGGTTTCAGGCTGCTGTGATGTGCAAAATGATGGGACGGATTGATGGAATGCTTTTGGCAGCCATGATTCCCATCGGATTTCCAACACTCGTGTTTTTTCAGCCAAAAAATGGCCCGAAAGGGAATTTTCTAAGGAAAAACAGGGAATTTTCTCTCGTGGAGCCTTCGTGTTCTTGTTTTAACACGGTTTCAGGCTGCTGTGATGTGCAAAATGATGGGACGGATTGATGGAATGCTTTTGGCAGCCATGATTCCCATCGGATTTCCAACACTCGTGTTTTTTCAGCCAAAAAATGGCCCGAAAGGGAATTTTCTAAGGAAAACAGGGAATTTTCTCTCGTGGAGCCTTCGTGTTCTTGTTTTAACACGGTTTAATCCCTGCTGTGATGTGCAAAATGATGGGACGGATTGATGGAATGCTTTTGGCAGCCATGATTCCCATCGGATTTCCAACACTCGTGTTTTTTCAGCCAAAAATGGCCCGAAAGGGAATTTTCTAAGGAAAAACAGGGAATTTTTCTCGTGGAGCCTTCGTGTTCTTGTTTTAACACGCTTTCATCCTGCTGTGATGTGCAAAATGATGGGACGGATTGATGGAATGCTTTTGGCAGCCATGATTCCCATCGGATTTCCAACACTCGTGTTTTTTCAGCCAAAAAATGGCCCGAAAGGGAATTTTCTAAGGAAAACAGGGAATTTTTCGTGGAGCCTTCGTGTTCTTGTTTTAACACGGTTTCAAGGCTGCTGTGATGTGCAAAATGATGGGACGGATTGATGGAATGCTTTTGGCAGCCATGATTCCCATCGGATTTCCAACACTCGTGTTTTTTCAGCCAAAAAATGGCCCGAAAGGGAATTTTCTAAGGAAAAACAGGGAATTTTCTCTCGTGGAGCCTTCGTGTTCTTGTTTTAACACGGTTTAAGGCTGCTGTGATGTGCAAAATGATGGGACGGATTGATGGAATGCTTTTGGCAGCCATGATTCCCATCGGATTTCCAACACTCGTGTTTTTTCAGCCAAAAATGGCCCGAAAGGGAATTTTCTAAGGAAAAACAGGGAATTTTCTCTCGTGGAGCCTTCGTGTTCTTGTTTTAACACGGTTTCAGGCTGCTGTGATGTGCAAAATGATGGGACGGATTGATGGAATGCTTTTGGCAGCCATGATTCCCATCGGATTTCCAACACTCGTGTTTTTTCAGCCAAAAAATGGCCCGAAAGGGAATTTTCTAAGGAAAAACAGGGAATTTTCTCTCGTGGAGCCTTCGTGTTCTTGTTTTAACACGGTTTAAGGCTGCTGTGATGTGCAAAATGATGGGACGGATTGATGGAATGCTTTTGGCAGCCATGATTCCCATCGGATTTCCAACACTCGTGTTTTTTCAGCCAAAAAATGGCCCGAAAGGGAATTTTCTAAGGAAAAACAGGGAATTTTTCTCGTGGAGCCTTCGTGTTCTTGTTTTAACACGGTTTAAGGCTGCTGTGATGTGCAAAATGATGGGACGGATTGATGGAATGCTTTTGGCAGCCATGATTCCCATCGGATTTCCAACACTCGTGTTTTTTCAGCCAAAAATGGCCCGAAAGGGAATTTTCTAAGGAAAAACAGGGAATTTTCTCTCGTGGAGCCTTCGTGTTCTTGTTTTAACACGGTTTAAGGCTGCTGTGATGTGCAAAATGATGGGACGGATTGATGGAATGCTTTTGGCAGCCATGATTCCCATCGGATTTCCAACACTCGTGTTTTTTCAGCCAAAAATGGCCCGAAAGGGAATTTTCTAAGGAAAAACAGGGAATTTTCTCTCGTGGAGCCTTCGTGTTCTTGTTTTAACACGTTTCAGGCCGTGATGTGCAAAATGATGGGACGGATTGATGGAATGCTTTTGGCAGCCATGATTCCCATCGGATTTCCAACACTCGTGTTTTTTCAGCCAAAAAATGGCCCGAAAGGGAATTTTCTAAGGAAAACAGGGAATTTTCTCTCGTGGAGCCTTCGTGTTCTTGTTTTAACACGGTTTAAGGCTGCTGTGATGTGCAAAATGATGGGACGGATTGATGGAATGCTTTTGGCAGCCATGATTCCCATCGGATTTCCAACACTCGTGTTTTTTCAGCCAAAAATGGCCCGAAAGGGAATTTTCTAAGGAAAAACAGGGAATTTTCTCTCGTGGAGCCTTCGTGTTCTTGTTTTAACACGGTTTCAGGCTGCCGTGATGTGCAAAATGATGGGACGGATTGATGGAATGCTTTTGGCAGCCATGATTCCCATCGGATTTCCAACACTCGTGTTTTTTCAGCCAAAAATGGCCCGAAAGGGAATTTTCTAAGGAAAAACAGGGAATTTTCTCTCGTGGAGCCTTCGTGTTCTTGTTTTAACACGGTTTAAGGCTGCTGTGATGTGCAAAATGATGGGACGGATTGATGGAATGCTTTTGGCAGCCATGATTCCCATCGGATTTCCAACACTCGTGTTTTTTCAGCCAAAAATGGCCCGAAAGGGAATTTTCTAAGGAAAAACAGGGAATTTTCTCTCGTGGAGCCTTCGTGTTCTTGTTTTAACACGCTTTCAGCCTGCTGTGATGTGCAAAATGATGGGACGGATTGATGGAATGCTTTTGGCAGCCATGATTCCCATCGGATTTCCAACACTCGTGTTTTTTCAGCCAAAAAATGGCCCGAAAGGGAATTTTCTAAGGAAAAACAGGGAATTTTCTCTCGTGGAGCCTTCGTGTTCTTGTTTTAACACGGTTTCAGACTGCTGTGATGTGCAAAATGATGGGACGGATTGATGGAATGCTTTTGGCAGCCATGATTCCCATCGGATTTCCAACACTTGTGTTTTTTCAGCCAAAAAATGGCCCGAAAGGGAATTTTCTAAGGAAAAACAGGGAATTTTCTCTGTGGAGCCTTCGTGTTCTTGTTTTAACACGGTTTAAGGCTGCTGTGATGTGCAAAATGATGGGACGGATTGATGGAATGCTTTTGGCAGCCATGATTCCCATCGGATTTCCAACACTCGTGTTTTTTCAGCCAAAAAATGGCCCGAAAGGGAATTTTCTAAGGAAAAACAGGGAATTTTCTCTGTGGAGCCTTCGTGTTCTTGTTTTAACACGCTTTCATCCTGCTGTGATGTGCAAAATGATGGGACGGATTGATGGAATGCTTTTGGCAGCCATGATTCCCATCGGATTTCCAACACTCGTGTTTTTTCAGCCAAAAATGGCCCGAAAGGGAATTTTCTAAGGAAAACAGGGAATTTTCTCTGTGGAGCCTTCGTGTTCTTGTTTTAACACGCTTTCATCCTGCTCGTGATGTGCAAAATGATGGGACGGATTGATGGAATGCTTTTGGCAGCCATGATTCCCATCGGATTTCCAACACTCGTGTTTTTTCAGCCAAAAATGGCCCGAAAGGGAATTTTCTAAGGAAAAACAGGGAATTTTCTCTCGTGGAGCCTTCGTGTTCTTGTTTTAACACGGTTTAAGGCTGCTGTGATGTGCAAAATGATGGGACGGATTGATGGAATGCTTTTGGCAGCCATGATTCCCATCGGATTTCCAACACTCGTGTTTTTTCAGCCAAAAAATGGCCCGAA
Source organism: Eucalyptus coolabah (assembly GCA_014182585.1). Lineage (NCBI taxonomy): Eukaryota > Viridiplantae > Streptophyta > Magnoliopsida > Myrtales > Myrtaceae > Eucalyptus > Eucalyptus coolabah. Next base: position 1,244,770 of record CM024629.1, on the reverse strand, counting down.
AGGGAATTTTCTAAGGAAAAACAGGGAATTTTCTCTGTGGAGCCTTCGTGTTCTTGTTTTAACACGCTTTCATCCTGCTGTGATGTGCAAAATGATGGGACGGATTGATGGAATGCTTTTGGCAGCCATGATTCCCATCGGATTTCCAACACTCGTGTTTTTTCAGCCAAAAATGGCCCGAAAGGGAATTTTCTAAGGAAAAACAGGGAATTTTCTCTCGTGGAGCCTTCGTGTTCTTGTTTTAACACGGTTTAAGGCTGCTGTGATGTGCAAAATGATGGGACGGATTGATGGAATGCTTTTGGCAGCCATGATTCCCATCGGATTTCCAACACTCGTGTTTTTTCAGCCAAAAATGGCCCGAAAGGGAATTTTCTAAGGAAAAACAGGGAATTTTCTCTCGTGGAGCCTTCGTGTTCTTGTTTTAACACGGTTTAAGGCTGCTGTGATGTGCAAAATGATGGGACGGATTGATGGAATGCTTTTGGCAGCCATGATTCCCATCGGATTTCCAACACTCGTGTTTTTTCAGCCAAAAATGGCCCGAAAGGGAATTTTCTAAGGAAAACAGGGAATTTTCTCTCGTGGAGCCTTCGTGTTCTTGTTTTAACACGGTTTCAGGCTGCTGTGATGTGCAAAATGATGGGACGGATTGATGGAATGCTTTTGGCAGCCATGATTCCCATCGGATTTCCAACACTCGTGTTTTTTCAGCCAAAAATGGCCCGAAAGGGAATTTTCTAAGGAAAACAGGGAATTTTCTCTCGTGGAGCCTTCGTGTTCTTGTTTTAACACGGTTTAAGGCTGCTGTGATGTGCAAAATGATGGGACGGATTGATGGAATGCTTTTGGCAGCCATGATTCCCATCGGATTTCCAACACTCGTGTTTTTTCAGCCAAAAAATGGCCCGAAAGGGAATTTTCTAAGGAAAACAGGGAATTTTCTCGTGGAGCCTTCGTGTTCTTGTTTTAACACGCTTTCATCCTGCTGTGATGTGCAAAATGATGGGACGGATTGATGGAATGCTTTTGGCAGCCATGATTCCCATCGGATTTCCAACACTCGTGTTTTTTCAGCCAAAAATGGCCCGAAAGGGAATTTTCTAAGGAAAAACAGGGAATTTTCTCTCGTGGAGCCTTCGTGTTCTTGTTTTAACACGGTTTAAGGCTGCTGTGATGTGCAAAATGATGGGACGGATTGATGGAATGCTTTTGGCAGCCATGATTCCCATCGGATTTCCAACACTCGTGTTTTTTCAGCCAAAAATGGCCCGAAAGGGAATTTTCTAAGGAAAAACAGGGAATTTTCTCTCGTGGAGCCTTCGTGTTCTTGTTTTAACACGTTTCCTGCGCCGTGTGATGTGCAAAATGATGGGACGGATTGATGGAATGCTTTTGGCAGCCATGATTCCCATCGGATTTCCAACACTCGTGTTTTTTCAGCCAAAAATGGCCCGAAAGGGAATTTTCTAAGGAAAAACAGGGAATTTTCTCTCGTGGAGCCTTCGTGTTCTTGTTTTAACACGGTTTAAGGCTGCTGTGATGTGCAAAATGATGGGACGGATTGATGGAATGCTTTTGGCAGCCATGATTCCCATCGGATTTCCAACACTCGTGTTTTTTCAGCCAAAAATGGCCCGAAAGGGAATTTTCTAAGGAAAAACAGGGAATTTTTCTCGTGGAGCCTTCGTGTTCTTGTTTTAACACGGTTTAAGGCTGCTGTGATGTGCAAAATGATGGGACGGATTGATGGAATGCTTTTGGCAGCCATGATTCCCATCGGATTTCCAACACTCGTGTTTTTTCAGCCAAAAATGGC
>CM024629.1:1220954-1242851 GCA_014182585.1 Eucalyptus coolabah | reverse complement strand
ATTTTCTCTGTGCACTCTTCGTGTTCTTCTTTCAGCCCGGTTTCTAGCTGCTGTCATGTGCAAAATGATGGCACCGATTGATCGGATGCTTTTGGGAGCCATGATTCCCATCGGATTTCCGACACTCGTGTTTTTTCAGCCAAAAAATGGCCGGAAAGGGAATTTTCTAAGGAAAAACAGGGAATTTTCTCTCGTGCACTCTTCGTGTTCTTCTTTCAGCCCGGTTTCTAGCTGCTCATGTGCAAAATGATGGCACCGATTGATCGGATGCTTTTGGGAGCCATGATTCCCATCGGATTTCCGACACTCGTGTTTTTTCAGCCAAAAAATGGCGGAAAGGGAATTTTCTAAGGAAAAACAGGGAATTTTCTCTCGAAATCTTCGTGTTCTTCTTTCAGCCCGGTTTCTAGCTGCTCATCATGTGCAAAATGATGGCACCGATTGATCGGATGCTTTTGGGAGCCATGATTCCCATCGGATTTCCGACACTCGTGTTTTTTCAGCCAAAAAATGGCCGGAAAGGGAATTTTCTAAGGAAAAACAGGGAATTTTCTCTGTGCACTCTTCGTGTTCTTCTTTCAGCCCGGTTTCTGGCTGCTGTCATGTGCAAAATGATGGCACGAATTGATCGGATGCTTTTGGGAGCCATGATTCCCATCGGATTTCCGACACTCGTGTTTTTTCAGCCAAAAAATGGCCGGAAAGGGAATTTTCTAAGGAAAAACAGGGAATTTTCTCTGTGCACTCTTCGTGTTCTTCTTTCAGCCCGGTTTCTGGCTGCTGTCATGTGCAAAATGATGGCACCGATTGATCGGATGCTTTTGGGAGCCATGATTCCCATCGGATTTCCGACACTCGTGTTTTTTCAGCCAAAAAATGGCCGGAAAGGGAATTTTCTAAGGAAAAACAGGGAATTTTCTCTCTTCGTGCACTCTTCGTGTTCTTCTTTCAGCCCGGTTTCTAGCTGCTCATCATGTGCAAAATGATGGCACCGATTGATCGGATGCTTTTGGGAGCCATGATTCCCATCGGATTTCCGACACTCGTGTTTTTTCAGCCAAAAAATGGCCGGAAAGGGAATTTTCTAAGGAAAAACAGGAATTTTCTCTCGAACTCTTCGTGTTCTTCTTTCAGCCCGGTTTCTAGCTGCTGTCATGTGTGCAAAATGATGGCACCGATTGATCGGATGCTTTTGGGAGCCATGATTCCCATCGGATTTCCGACACTCGTGTTTTTTCAGCCAAAAAATGGCCGGAAAGGGAATTTTCTAAGGAAAAACAGGGAATTTTCTCTGTGCACTCTTCGTGTTCTTCTTTCAGCCCGGTTTCTAGCTCTTGTCTGTCATGTGCAAAATGATGGCACCGATTGATCGGATGCTTTTGGGAGCCATGATTCCCATCGGATTTCCGACACTCGTGTTTTTTCAGCCAAAAAATGGCCGGAAAGGGAATTTTCTAAGGAAAAACAGGGAATTTTCTCTGTGCACTCTTCGTGTTCTTCTTTCAGCCCGGTTTCTAGCTGCTCTCATGTGCAAAATGATGGCACGGATTGATCGGATGCTTTTGGGAGCCATGATTCCCATCGGATTTCCGACACTCGTGTTTTTTCAGCCAAAAAATGGCCGGAAAGGGAATTTTCTAAGGAAAAACAGGAATTTTCTCTCTGAAATCTTCGTGTTCTTCTTTCAGCCCGGTTTCTAGCTGCTGTCATGTGCAAAATGATGGCACCGATTGATCGGATGCTTTTGGGAGCCATGATTCCCATCGGATTTCCGACACTCGTGTTTTTTCAGCCAAAAAATGGCCGGAAAGGGAATTTTCTAAGGAAAAACAGGGAATTTTCTCTCTGCACTCTTCGTGTTCTTCTTTCAGCCCGGTTTCTAGCTGCTGTCATGTGCAAAATGTGGCAAAATGATGGCACGATTGATCGGATGCTTTTGGGAGCCATGATTCCCATCGGATTTCCGACACTCGTGTTTTTTCAGCCAAAAAATGGCCGGAAAGGGAATTTTCTAAGGAAAAACAGGAATTTTCTCTCTGCACTCTTCGTGTTCTTCTTTCAGCCCGGTTTCTAGCTGCTCTCATGTGCAAAATGATGGCACCGATTGATCGGATGCTTTTGGGAGCCATGATTCCCATCGGATTTCCGACACTCGTGTTTTTTCAGCCAAAAAATGGCCGGAAAGGGAATTTTCTAAGGAAAAACAGGAATTTTCTCTCGTGCACTCTTCGTGTTCTTCTTTCAGCCCGGTTTCTAGCTGCTGTCATGTGCAAAATGATGGCACCGATTGATCGGATGCTTTTGGGAGCCATGATTCCCATCGGATTTCCGACACTGTGTTTTTCAGCCAAAAAATGGCCGGAAAGGGAATTTTCTAAGGAAAAACAGGGAATTTTCTCTCTGCACTCTTCGTGTTCTTCTTTCAGCCCGGTTTCTAGCTGCTGTCATGTGCAAAATGATGGCACCGATTGATCGGATGCTTTTGGGAGCCATGATTCCCATCGGATTTCCGACACTCGTGTTTTTTCAGCCAAAAAATGGCCGGAAAGGGAATTTTCTAAGGAAAAACAGGGAATTTTCTCTCGCACTCTTCGTGTTCTTCTTTCAGCCCGGTTTCTAGCTGCTTTGTCATGTGCAAAATGATGGCACCGATTGATCGGATGCTTTTGGGAGCCATGATTCCCATCGGATTTCCGACACTCGTGTTTTTCAGCCAAAAAATGGCCGGAAAGGGAATTTTCTAAGGAAAAACAGGGAATTTTCTCTGTGCACTCTTCGTGTTCTTCTTTCAGCCCGGTTTCTAGCTGCTCTCATGTGCAAAATGATGGCACCGATTGATCGGATGCTTTTGGGAGCCATGATTCCCATCGGATTTCCGACACTCGTGTTTTTTCAGCCAAAAAATGGCCGGAAAGGGAATTTTCTAAGGAAAAACAGGAATTTTCTCTCTCGAAATCTTCGTGTTCTTCTTTCAGCCCGGTTTCTAGCTGCTGTCATGTGCAAAATGATGGCACCGATTGATCGGATGCTTTTGGGAGCCATGATTCCCATCGGATTTCCGACACTCGTGTTTTTTCAGCCAAAAAATGGCCGGAAAGGGAATTTTCTAAGGAAAAACAGGAATTTTCTCTCGTGCACTCTTCGTGTTCTTCTTTCAGCCCGGTTTCTAGCTGCTCTCATGTGCAAAATGATGGCACCGATTGATCGGATGCTTTTGGGAGCCATGATTCCCATCGGATTTCCGACACTCGTGTTTTTTCAGCCAAAAAATGGCCGGAAAGGGAATTTTCTAAGGAAAAACAGGAATTTTCTCTCTGAAATCTTCGTGTTCTTCTTTCAGCCCGGTTTCTAGCTGCTGTCATGTGCAAAATGATGGCACCGATTGATCGGATGCTTTTGGGAGCCATGATTCCCATCGGATTTCCGACACTCGTGTTTTTTCAGCCAAAAAATGGCCGGAAAGGGAATTTTCTAAGGAAAAACAGGGAATTTTCTCTGTGCACTCTTCGTGTTCTTCTTTCAGCCCGGTTTCTGGCTGCTGTCATGTGCAAAATGATGGCACCGATTGATCGGATGCTTTTGGGAGCCATGATTCCCATCGGATTTCCGACACTCGTGTTTTTTCAGCCAAAAAATGGCCGGAAAGGGAATTTTCTAAGGAAAAACAGGGAATTTTCTCTCGTGCACTCTTCGTGTTCTTCTTTCAGCCCGGTTTCTAGCTGCTCATCATGTGCAAAATGATGGCACCGATTGATCGGATGCTTTTGGGAGCCATGATTCCCATCGGATTTCCGACACTCGTGTTTTTCAGCCAAAAAATGGCCGGAAAGGGAATTTTCTAAGGAAAAACAGGAATTTTCTCTGCAATCTTCGTGTTCTTCTTTCAGCCCGGTTTCTAGCTGCTGTCATGTGCAAAATGATGGCACCGATTGATCGGATGCTTTTGGGAGCCATGATTCCCATCGGATTTCCGACACTCGTGTTTTTTCAGCCAAAAAATGGCCGGAAAGGGAATTTTCTAAGGAAAAACAGGGAATTTTCTCTGTGCACTCTTCGTGTTCTTCTTTCAGCCCGGTTTCTAGCTGCTCTCATGTGCAAAATGATGGCACCGATTGATCGGATGCTTTTGGGAGCCATGATTCCCATCGGATTTCCGACACTCGTGTTTTTTCAGCCAAAAAATGGCCGGAAAGGGAATTTTCTAAGGAAAAACAGGGAATTTTCTCTCGTGCACTCTTCGTGTTCTTCTTTCAGCCCGGTTTCTAGCTGCTGTCATGTGCAAAATGATGGCACCGATTGATCGGATGCTTTTGGGAGCCATGATTCCCATCGGATTTCCGACACTCGTGTTTTTTCAGCCAAAAAATGGCCGGAAAGGGAATTTTCTAAGGAAAAACAGGGAATTTTCTCTCTTCGTGCACTCTTCGTGTTCTTCTTTCAGCCCGGTTTCTAGCTGCTCTCATGTGCAAAATGATGGCACCGATTGATCGGATGCTTTTGGGAGCCATGATTCCCATCGGATTTCCGACACTCGTGTTTTTTCAGCCAAAAAATGGCCGGAAAGGGAATTTTCTAAGGAAAAACAGGGAATTTTCTCTCGAACTCTTCGTGTTCTTCTTTCAGCCCGGTTTCTAGCTGCTGTCATGTGCAAAATGATGGCACCGATTGATCGGATGCTTTTGGGAGCCATGATTCCCATCGGATTTCCGACACTCGTGTTTTTTCAGCCAAAAAATGGCCGGAAAGGGAATTTTCTAAGGAAAAACAGGGAATTTTCTCTGTGCACTCTTCGTGTTCTTCTTTCAGCCCGGTTTCTAGCTGCTGGTCATGTGCAAAATGATGGCACCGATTGATCGGATGCTTTTGGGAGCCATGATTCCCATCGGATTTCCGACACTCGTGTTTTTTCAGCCAAAAAATGGCCGGAAAGGGAATTTTCTAAGGAAAAACAGGGAATTTTCTCTCGTGCACTCTTCGTGTTCTTCTTTCAGCCCGGTTTCTAGCTGCTCATCATGTGCAAAATGATGGCACCGATTGATCGGATGCTTTTGGGAGCCATGATTCCCATCGGATTTCCGACACTCGTGTTTTTTCAGCCAAAAAATGGCCGGAAAGGGAATTTTCTAAGGAAAAACAGGGAATTTTCTCTCGTGCACTCTTCGTGTTCTTCTTTCAGCCCGGTTTCTAGCTGCTCATCATGTGCAAAATGATGGCACCGATTGATCGGATGCTTTTGGGAGCCATGATTCCCATCGGATTTCCGACACTCGTGTTTTTTCAGCCAAAAAATGGCCGGAAAGGGAATTTTCTAAGGAAAAACAGGGAATTTTCTCTCTGAAATCTTCGTGTTCTTCTTTCAGCCCGGTTTCTAGCTGCTGTCATGTGCAAAATGATGGCACCGATTGATCGGATGCTTTTGGGAGCCATGATTCCCATCGGATTTCCGACACTCGTGTTTTTCAGCCAAAAATGGCCGGAAAGGGAATTTTCTAAGGAAAAACAGGGAATTTTCTCTCGAAATCTTCGTGTTCTTCTTTCAGCCCGGTTTCTAGCTGCTGTCATGTGTGCAAAATGATGGCACCGATTGATCGGATGCTTTTGGGAGCCATGATTCCCATCGGATTTCCGACACTCGTGTTTTTTCAGCCAAAAATGGCCGGAAAGGGAATTTTCTAAGGAAAAACAGGGAATTTTCTCTCTGAAACTCTTCGTGTTCTTCTTTCAGCCCGGTTTCTAGCTGCTCTCATGTGCAAAATGATGGCACCGATTGATCGGATGCTTTTGGGAGCCATGATTCCCATCGGATTTCCGACACTCGTGTTTTTCAGCCAAAAAATGGCCGGAAAGGGAATTTTCTAAGGAAAAACAGGAATTTTCTCTCGTGCACTCTTCGTGTTCTTCTTTCAGCCCGGTTTCTAGCTGCTGTCATGTGCAAAATGATGGCACCGATTGATCGGATGCTTTTGGGAGCCATGATTCCCATCGGATTTCCGACACTCGTGTTTTTTCAGCCAAAAATGGCCGGAAAGGGAATTTTCTAAGGAAAAACAGGGAATTTTCTCTTGCACTCTTCGTGTTCTTCTTTCAGCCCGGTTTCTAGCTGCTCTCATGTGCAAAATGATGGCACGATTGATCGGATGCTTTTGGGAGCCATGATTCCCATCGGATTTCCGACACTCGTGTTTTTCAGCCAAAAAATGGCCGGAAAGGGAATTTTCTAAGGAAAAACAGGAATTTTCTCTGAAATCTTCGTGTTCTTCTTTCAGCCCGGTTTCTAGCTGCTGTCATGTGCAAAATGATGGCACCGATTGATCGGATGCTTTTGGGAGCCATGATTCCCATCGGATTTCCGACACTCGTGTTTTTTCAGCCAAAAAATGGCCGGAAAGGGAATTTTCTAAGGAAAAACAGGGAATTTTCTCTGTGCACTCTTCGTGTTCTTCTTTCAGCCCGGTTTCTAGCTGCTCTCATGTGCAAAATGATGGCACCGATTGATCGGATGCTTTTGGGAGCCATGATTCCCATCGGATTTCCGACACTCGTGTTTTTTCAGCCAAAAAATGGCCGGAAAGGGAATTTTCTAAGGAAAAACAGGAATTTTCTCTGAAATCTTCGTGTTCTTCTTTCAGCCCGGTTTCTAGCTGCTGTCATGTGCAAAATGATGGCACCGATTGATCGGATGCTTTTGGGAGCCATGATTCCCATCGGATTTCCGACACTCGTGTTTTTTCAGCCAAAAAATGGCCGGAAAGGGAATTTTCTAAGGAAAAACAGGGAATTTTCTCTCTGCACTCTTCGTGTTCTTCTTTCAGCCCCCGGTTTCTAGCTGCTGTCATGTGCAAAATGATGGCACCGATTGATCGGATGCTTTTGGGAGCCATGATTCCCATCGGATTTCCGACACTCGTGTTTTTTCAGCCAAAAAATGGCCGGAAAGGGAATTTTCTAAGGAAAAACAGGGAATTTTCTCTGTGCACTCTTCGTGTTCTTCTTTCAGCCCGGTTTCTAGCTGCTCTCATGTGCAAAATGATGGCACCGATTGATCGGATGCTTTTGGGAGCCATGATTCCCATCGGATTTCCGACACTCGTGTTTTTTTTCAGCCAAAAAATGGCCGGAAAGGGAATTTTCTAAGGAAAAACAGGGAATTTTCTCTCGAAATCTTCGTGTTCTTCTTTCAGCCCGGTTTCTAGCTGCTGTCATGTGCAAAATGATGGCACCGATTGATCGGATGCTTTTGGGAGCCATGATTCCCATCGGATTTCCGACACTCGTGTTTTTTCAGCCAAAAAATGGCCGGAAAGGGAATTTTCTAAGGAAAAAGGGAATTTTCTCTCGTGCACTCTTCGTGTTCTTCTTTCAGCCCGGTTTCTAGCTGCTCTCATGTGCAAAATGATGGCACCGATTGATCGGATGCTTTTGGGAGCCATGATTCCCATCGGATTTCCGACACTCGTGTTTTTCAGCCAAAAAATGGCCGGAAAGGGAATTTTCTAAGGAAAAACAGGAATTTTCTCTCGTGCACTCTTCGTGTTCTTCTTTCAGCCCGGTTTCTAGCTGCTCTCATGTGCAAAATGATGGCACCGATTGATCGGATGCTTTTGGGAGCCATGATTCCCATCGGATTTCCGACACTCGTGTTTTTCAGCCAAAAAATGGCCGGAAAGGGAATTTTCTAAGGAAAAACAGGGAATTTTCTCTCGTGCACTCTTCGTGTTCTTCTTTCAGCCCGGTTTCTAGCTGCTGTCATGTGCAAAATGATGGCACCGATTGATCGGATGCTTTTGGGAGCCATGATTCCCATCGGATTTCCGACACTCGTGTTTTTTCAGCCAAAAAATGGCCGGAAAGGGAATTTTCTAAGGAAAAACAGGGAATTTTCTCTTTCAGCCCGGTGTGCACTCTTCGTGTTCTTCTTTCAGCCCGGTTTCTAGCTGCTCATGTGTGCAAAATGATGGCACCGATTGATCGGATGCTTTTGGGAGCCATGATTCCCATCGGATATCCGACACTCGTGTTTTTTCAGCCAAAAAATGGCCGGAAAGGGAATTTTCCAAGGAAAAACAGTGAATTTTCTCTCTGAAATCTTCGTGTACTTCTTTCAGCCCGGTTTCTAGCTGCTGTCATGTGCAAAATGATGGCACCGATTGATCGGATGCTTTTGGGAGCCATGATTCCCATCGGATTTCCGACACTCGTGTTTTTTCAGCCAAAAATGGCCGGAAAGGGAATTTTCTAAGGAAAAACAGGGAATTTTCTCTCTGCACTCTTCGTGTTCTTCTTTCAGCCCGGTTTCTAGCTGCTCTCATGTGCAAAATGATGGCACGATTGATCGGATGCTTTTGGGAGCCATGATTCCCATCGGATTTCCGACACTCGTGTTTTTTCAGCCAAAAAATGGCCGGAAAGGGAATTTTCTAAGGAAAAACAGGAATTTTCTCTCGTGCAAATCTTCGTGTTCTTCTTTCAGCCCGGTTTCTAGCTGCTGTCATGTGCAAAATGATGGCACCGATTGATCGGATGCTTTTGGGAGCCATGATTCCCATCGGATTTCCGACACTCGTGTTTTTTCAGCCAAAAAATGGCCGGAAAGGGAATTTTCTAAGGAAAAACAGGGAATTTTCTCTGTGCACTCTTCGTGTTCTTCTTTCAGCCCGGTTTCTAGCTGCTGTCATGTGCAAAATGATGGCACCGATTGATCGGATGCTTTTGGGAGCCATGATTCCCATCGGATATCCGACACTCGTCTTTTTTCAGCCAAAAAATGGCCGAAAAGGGAATTTTCAAAGGAAAAACAGTGAATTTTCTCTCTGAAATCTTCGTGTTCTTCTTTCAGCCCGGTTTCTAGCTGCTGTCATGTGCAAAATGATGGCACCGATTGATCGGATGCTTTTGGGAGCCATGATTCCCATCGGATTTCCGACACTCGTGTTTTTTCAGCCAAAAAATGGCCGGAAAGGGAATTTTCTAAGGAAAAACAGGGAATTTTCTCTCGTGCACTCTTCGTGTTCTTCTTTCAGCCCGGTTTCTAGCTGCTGTCATGTGCAAAATGATGGCACCGATTGATCGGATGCTTTTGGGAGCCATGATTCCCATCGGATTTCCGACACTCGTGTTTTTCAGCCAAAAAATGGCCGGAAAGGGAATTTTCTAAGGAAAAACAGGGAATTTTCTCTCGTGCACTCTTCGTGTTCTTCTTTCAGCCCGGTTTCTAGCTGCTGTCATGTGCAAAATGATGGCACGGATTGATCGGATGCTTTTGGGAGCCATGATTCCCATCGGATTTCCGACACTCGTGTTTTTTCTGCCAAAAAATGGCCGGAAAGGGAATTTTCTAAGGAAAAACAGGGAATTTTCTTTGTGCACTCTTCGTGTTCTTCTTTTCAGCCCGGTTTCGGATGCTTTTGGGAGCCATGATTCCCATCGGATTTCCGACACTCGTGTTTTTCAGCCAAAAATGGCCGGAAAGGGAATTTTCTAAGGAAAAACTCTTCGTGTTCATGTGCAAAATGATGGCACCGATTGATCGGATGCTTTTGGGAGCCATGATTCCCATCGGATTTCCGACACTCGTGTTTTTTCAGCCAAAAAATGGCCGGAAAGGGAATTTTCTAAGGAAAAACAGGGAATTTTCTCTCTGAAATCTTCGTGTTCTTCTTTCAGCCCGGTTTCTAGCTGCTGTCATGTGCAAAATGATGGCACCGATTGATCGGATGCTTTTGGGAGCCATGATTCCCATCGGATTTCCGACACTCGTGTTTTTTCAGCCAAAAAATGGCCGGAAAGGGAATTTTCTAAGGAAAAACAGGAATTTTCTCTCACGAAATCTTCGTGTTCTTCTTTCAGCCCGGTTTCTAGCTGCTGTCATGTGCAAAATGATGGCACCGATTGATCGGATGCTTTTGGGAGCCATGATTCCCATCGGATTTCCGACACTCGTGTTTTTTCAGCCAAAAAATGGCCGGAAAGGGAATTTTCTAAGGAAAAACAGGGAATTTTCTCTCAGGCACTCTTCGTGTTCTTCTTTCAGCCCGGTTTCTAGCTGCTCATGTGCAAAATGATGGCACCGATTGATCGGATGCTTTTGGGAGCCATGATTCCCATCGGATTTCCGACACTCGTGTTTTTCAGCCAAAAAATGGCCGGAAAGGGAATTTTCTAAGGAAAAACAGGGAATTTTCTCTGTGCACTCTCTTCGTGTTCTTCTTTCAGCCCGGTTTCTAGCTGCTCATTGTCATGTGCAAAATGATGGCACCGATTGATCGGATGCTTTTGGGAGCCATGATTCCCATCGGATTTCCGACACTCGTGTTTTTTCAGCCAAAAAATGGCCGGAAAGGGAATTTTCTAAGGAAAAACAGGAATTTTCTCTCGTGCACTCTTCGTGTTCTTCTTTCAGCCCGGTTTCTAGCTGCTGTCATGTGCAAAATGATGGCACCGATTGATCGGATGCTTTTGGGAGCCATGATTCCCATCGGATTTCCGACACTCGTGTTTTTTCAGCCAAAAAATGGCCGGAAAGGGAATTTTCTAAGGAAAAACAGGGAATTTTCTCTGTGCACTCTTCGTGTTCTTCTTTCAGCCCGGTTTCTAGCTCTCATGTGCAAAATGATGGCACCGATTGATCGGATGCTTTTGGGAGCCATGATTCCCATCGGATTTCCGACACTCGTGTTTTTCAGCCAAAAAATGGCCGGAAAGGGAATTTTCTAAGGAAAAACAGGGAATTTTCTCTCTGCACTCTTCGTGTTCTTCTTTCAGCCCGGTTTCTGGCTGCTGTCATGTGCAAAATGATGGCACCGATTGGTCGGATGCTTTTGGGAGCCATGATTCCCATCGGATTTCCGACACTCGTCTTTTTTCAGCCAAAAAATGGCATAAAAGGGAATTTTCTAAGGAAAAACAGGGAATTTTCTCTGTGCACTCTTCGTGTTCTTCTTTCAGCCCGGTTTCTTGCTGCTGTCATGTGCAAAATGATGGCACCGATTGATCGGATGCTTTTGGGAGCCATGATTCCCATCGGATTTCCGACACTCGTGTTTTTTCAGCCAAAAAATGGCCGGAAAGGGAATTTTCTAAGGAAAAACAGGGAATTTTCTCTGTGCACTCTTCGTGTTCTTCTTTCAGCCCGGTTTCTAGCTGCTCTCATGTGCAAAATGATGGCACGGATTGATCGGATGCTTTTGGGAGCCATGATTCCCATCGGATTTCCGACACTCGTGTTTTTTCAGCCAAAAAATGGCCGGAAAGGGAATTTTCTAAGGAAAAACAGGAATTTTCTCTGAAATCTTCGTGTTCTTCTTTCAGCCCGGTTTCTAGCTGCTGTCATGTGCAAAATGATGGCACCGATTGATCGGATGCTTTTGGGAGCCATGATTCCCATCGGATTTCCGACACTCGTGTTTTTTCAGCCAAAAAATGGCCGGAAAGGGAATTTTCTAAGGAAAAACAGGGAATTTTCTCTGCACTCTTCGTGTTCTTCTTTCAGCCCGGTTTCTAGCTGATGGCACCGATTGATCTCTGCTTTTGTCATGTGCAAAATGATGGCACCGATTGATCGGATGCTTTTGGGAGCCATGATTCCCATCGGATTTCCGACACTCGTGTTTTTTCAGCCAAAAAATGGCCGGAAAGGGAATTTTCTAAGGAAAAACAGGGAATTTTCTCTCGCACTCTTCGTGTTCTTCTTTCAGCCCGGTTTCTAGCTGCTGTCATGTGCAAAATGATGGCACCGATTGATCGGATGCTTTTGGGAGCCATGATTCCCATCGGATTTCCGACACTCGTGTTTTTTCAGCCAAAAAATGGCCGGAAAGGGAATTTTCTAAGGAAAAACAGGGAATTTTCTCTCTGTGCACTCTTCGTGTTCTTCTTTCAGCCCGGTTTCTAGTGCTCTCATGTGCAAAATGATGGCACCGATTGATCGGATGCTTTTGGGAGCCATGATTCCCATCGGATTTCCGACACTCGTGTTTTTTCAGCCAAAAAATGGCCGGAAAGGGAATTTTCTAAGGAAAAACAGGGAATTTTCTCTCGAAATCTTCGTGTTCTTCTTTCAGCCCGGTTTCTAGCTGCTGTCATGTGCAAAATGATGGCACCGATTGATCGGATGCTTTTGGGAGCCATGATTCCCATCGGATTTCCGACACTCGTGTTTTTCAGCCAAAAAATGGCCGGAAAGGGAATTTTCTAAGGAAAAACAGGGAATTTTCTCTCGTGCACTCTTCGTGTTCTTCTTTCAGCCCGGTTTCTAGCTGCTCTCATGTGCAAAATGATGGCACCGATTGATCGGATGCTTTTGGGAGCCATGATTCCCATCGGATTTCCGACACTCGTGTTTTTTCAGCCAAAAAATGGCCGGAAAGGGAATTTTCTAAGGAAAAACAGGGAATTTTCTCTGAAACTCTTCGTGTTCTTCTTTCAGCCCGGTTTCTAGCTGCTGTCATGTGCAAAATGATGGCACCGATTGATCGGATGCTTTTGGGAGCCATGATTCCCATCGGATTTCCGACACTCGTGTTTTTTCAGCCAAAAAATGGCCGGAAAGGGAATTTTCTAAGGAAAAACAGGGAATTTTCTCTGTGCACTCTTCGTGTTCTTCTTTCAGCCCGGTTTCTAGCTGCTCTCATGTGCAAAATGATGGCACCGATTGATCGGATGCTTTTGGGAGCCATGATTCCCATCGGATTTCCGACACTCGTGTTTTTTCAGCCAAAAAATGGCCGGAAAGGGAATTTTCTAAGGAAAAACAGGGAATTTTCTCTCTGCACTCTTCGTGTTCTTCTTTCAGCCCGGTTTCTAGCTGCTGCTTCTCATGTGCAAAAAATGATGGCACGGATTGATCGGATGCTTTTGGGAGCCATGATTCCCATCGGATTTCCGACACTCTTGTTTTTTCAGCCAAAAAATGGCCGGAAAGGGAATTTTCTAAGGAAAAACAGGGAATTTTCTCTGTGCACTCTTCGTGTTCTTCTTTCAGCCCGGTTTCTAGCTTTTCTCTGTCATGTGCAAAAATGATGGCACCGATTGATCGGATGCTTTTGGGAGCCATGATTCCCATCGGATTTCCGACACTCGTGTTTTTTCAGCCAAAAAATGGCCGGAAAGGGAATTTTCTAAGGAAAAACAGGGAATTTTCTCTCGTGCACTCTTCGTGTTCTTCTTTCAGCCCGGTTTCTAGCTGCTCTCATGTGCAAAATGATGGCACCGATTGATCGGATGCTTTTGGGAGCCATGATTCCCATCGGATTTCCGACACTCGTGTTTTTTCAGCCAAAAAATGGCCGGAAAGGGAATTTTCTAAGGAAAAACAGGGAATTTTCTCTCTGCACTCTTCGTGTTCTTCTTTCAGCCCGGTTTCTAGCTGCTGTCATGTGCAAAATGATGGCACACCGATTGATCGGATGCTTTTGGGAGCCATGATTCCCATCGGATTTCCGACACTCGTGTTTTTTCAGCCAAAAAATGGCCGGAAAGGGAATTTTCTAAGGAAAAACAGGGAATTTTCTCTGTGCACTCTTCGTGTTCTTCTTTCAGCCCGGTTTCTAGCTGCTTTAGCTCATGTGCAAAATGATGGCACGGATTGATCGGATGCTTTTGGGAGCCATGATTCCCATCGGATTTCCGACACTCGTGTTTTTTCAGCCAAAAAATGGCCGGAAAGGGAATTTTCTAAGGAAAAACAGTGAATTTTCTCTCTGAAATCTTCGTGTTCTTCTTTCAGCCCGGTTTCTAGCTGCTGTCATGTGCAAAATGATCGCACCGATTGATCGGATGCTTTTGGGAGCCATGATTCCCATCGGATTTCCGACACTCGTGTTTTTTCAGCCAAAAAATGGCCGGAAAGGGAATTTTCTAAGGAAAAACAGGGAATTTTCTCTCGTGCACTCTTCGTGTTCTTCTTTCAGCCCGGTTTCTAGCTGCTCTCATGTGCAAAATGATGGCACCGATTGATCGGATGCTTTTGGGAGCCATGATTCCCATCGGATTTCCGACACTCGTGTTTTTCAGCCAAAAAATGGCCGGAAAGGGAATTTTCTAAGGAAAAACAGGAATTTTCTCTCTGAAATCTTCGTGTTCTTCTTTCAGCCCGGTTTCTAGCTGCTGTCATGTGCAAAATGATGGCATGGCACGATTGATCGGATGCTTTTGGGAGCCATGATTCCCATCGGATTTCCGACACTCGTGTTTTTTCAGCCAAAAAATGGCCGGAAAGGGAATTTTCTAAGGAAAAACAGGAATTTTCTCTGTGCACTCTTCGTGTTCTTCTTTCAGCCCGGTTTCTAGCTGCTGTCATGTGCAAAATGATGGCACCGATTGATCGGATGCTTTTGGGAGCCATGATTCCCATCGGATTTCCGACACTCGTGTTTTTTCAGCCAAAAAATGGCCGGAAAGGGAATTTTCTAAGGAAAAACAGGGAATTTTCTCTGTGCACTCTTCGTGTTCTTCTTTCAGCCCGGTTTCTAGCTGCTCTCATGTGCAAAATGATGGCACCGATTGATCGGATGCTTTTGGGAGCCATGATTCCCATCGGATTTCCGACACTCGTGTTTTTTCAGCCAAAAAATGGCCGGAAAAACAGGGAATTTTCTAAGGAAAAACAGGGAATTTTCTCTCGTGCACTCTTCGTGTTCTTCTTTCAGCCCGGTTTCTAGCTTTCTAGCTCTCATGTGCAAAATGATGGCACCGATTGATCGGATGCTTTTGGGAGCCATGATTCCCATCGGATTTCCGACACTCGTGTTTTTTCAGCCAAAAAATGGCCGGAAAGGGAATTTTCTAAGGAAAAACAGGAATTTTCTCTCTTCGTGCACTCTTCGTGTTCTTCTTTCAGCCCGGTTTCTAGCTGCTCTCATGTGCAAAATGATGGCACCGATTGATCGGATGCTTTTGGGAGCCATGATTCCCATCGGATTTCCGACACTCGTGTTTTTTCAGCCAAAAAATGGCCGGAAAGGGAATTTTCTAAGGAAAAACAGGAATTTTCTCTCGAAACTCTTCGTGTTCTTCTTTCAGCCCGGTTTCTAGCTGCTGTCATGTGCAAAATGATGGCACCGATTGATCGGATGCTTTTGGGAGCCATGATTCCCATCGGATTTCCGACACTCGTGTTTTTTCAGCCAAAAAATGGCCGGAAAGGGAATTTTCTAAGGAAAAACAGGGAATTTTCTCTGTGCACTCTTCGTGTTCTTCTTTCAGCCCGGTTTCTAGCTGCTCTCATGTGCAAAATGATGGCACCGATTGATCGGATGCTTTTGGGAGCCATGATTCCCATCGGATTTCCGACACTCGTGTTTTTTCAGCCAAAAAATGGCCGGAAAGGGAATTTTCTAAGGAAAAACAGGGAATTTTCTCTCGTGCACTCTTCGTGTTCTTCTTTCAGCCCGGTTTCTAGCTGCTGTCATGTGCAAAATGATGGCACCGATTGATCGGATGCTTTTGGGAGCCATGATTCCCATCGGATTTCCGACACTCGTGTTTTTTCAGCCAAAAATGGCCGGAAAGGGAATTTTCTAAGGAAAAACAGGGAATTTTCTCTGTGCACTCTTCGTGTTCTTCTTTCAGCCCGGTTTCTAGCTGCTCGTCATGTGCAAAATGATGGCACCGATTGATCGGATGCTTTTGGGAGCCATGATTCCCATCGGATTTCCGACACTCGTGTTTTTTCAGCCAAAAAATGGCCGGAAAGGGAATTTTCTAAGGAAAAACAGGGAATTTTCTCTCTGCACTCTTCGTGTTCTTCTTTCAGCCCGGTTTCTAGCTGCTCTCATGTGCAAAATGATGGCACCGATTGATCGGATGCTTTTGGGAGCCATGATTCCCATCGGATTTCCGACACTCGTGTTTTTTCAGCCAAAAAATGGCCGGAAAGGGAATTTTCTAAGGAAAAACAGGGAATTTTCTCTCGTGCATCTTCGTGTTCTTCTTTCAGCCCGGTTTCTAGCTGCTGTCATGTGCAAAATGATGGCACCGATTGATCGGATGCTTTTGGGAGCCATGATTCCCATCGGATTTCCGACACTCGTGTTTTTTTTTTCAGCCAAAAAATGGCCGGAAAGGGAATTTTCTAAGGAAAAACAGGGAATTTTCTCTGTGCACTCTTCGTGTTCTTCTTTCAGCCCGGTTTCTAGCTGCTCTCATGTGCAAAATGATGGCACGGATTGATCGGATGCTTTTGGGAGCCATGATTCCCATCGGATTTCCGACACTCGTGTTTTTTCAGCCAAAAAATGGCCGGAAAGGGAATTTTCTAAGGAAAAACAGGGAATTTTCTCTCTGAACTCTTCGTGTTCTTCTTTCAGCCCGGTTTCTAGCTGCTGTCATGTGCAAAATGATGGCACCGATTGATCGGATGCTTTTGGGAGCCATGATTCCCATCGGATTTCCGACACTTGTGTTTTTTCAGCCAAAAAATGGCCGGAAAGGGAATTTTCTAAGGAAAAACAGGGAATTTTCTCTCGTGCACTCTTCGTGTTCTTCTTTCAGCCCGGTTTCTAGCTGCTCTCATGTGCAAAATGATGGCACGGATTGATCGGATGCTTTTGGGAGCCATGATTCCCATCGGATTTCCGACACTCGTGTTTTTTCAGCCAAAAAATGGCCGGAAAGGGAATTTTCTAAGGAAAAACAGGGAATTTTCTCTCGAAATCTTCGTGTTCTTCTTTCAGCCCGGTTTCTAGCTGCTGTCATGTGCAAAATGATGGCACCGATTGATCGGATGCTTTTGGGAGCCATGATTCCCATCGGATTTCCGACACTCGTGTTTTTTCAGCCAAAAAATGGCCGGAAAGGGAATTTTCTAAGGAAAAACAGGGAATTTTCTCTCGTGCACTCTTCGTGTTCTTCTTTCAGCCCGGTTTCTAGCTGCTGTCATGTGCAAAATGATGGCACCGATTGATCGGATGCTTTTGGGAGCCATGATTCCCATCGGATTTCCGACACTCGTGTTTTTTCAGCCAAAAAATGGCCGGAAAGGGAATTTTCTAAGGAAAAACAGGAATTTTCTCTCAAATCTTCGTGTTCTTCTTTCAGCCCGGTTTCTAGCTGCTGTCATGTGCAAAATGATGGCACCGATTGATCGGATGCTTTTGGGAGCCATGATTCCCATCGGATTTCCGACACTCGTGTTTTTTCAGCCAAAAATGGCCGGAAAGGGAATTTTCTAAGGAAAAACAGGGAATTTTCTCTCGTGCACTCTTCGTGTTCTTCTTTCAGCCCGGTTTCTAGCTGCTCTCATGTGCAAAATGATGGCACCGATTGATCGGATGCTTTTGGGAGCCATGATTCCCATCGGATTTCCGACACTCGTGTTTTTTCAGCCAAAAATGGCCGGAAAGGGAATTTTCTAAGGAAAAACAGGAATTTTCTCTCTGAAATCTTCGTGTTCTTCTTTCAGCCCGTTTCTAGCTGCTGTCATGTGCAAAATGATGGCACCGATTGATCGGATGCTTTTGGGAGCCATGATTCCCATCGGATTTCCGACACTCGTGTTTTTTCAGCCAAAAAATGGCCGGAAAGGGAATTTTCTAAGGAAAAACAGGAATTTTCTCTCGAAATCTTCGTGTTCTTCTTTCAGCCCGGTTTCTAGCTGCTGTCATGTGCAAAATGATGGCACCGATTGATCGGATGCTTTTGGGAGCCATGATTCCCATCGGATTTCCGACACTCGTGTTTTTTCAGCCAAAAAATGGCCGGAAAGGGAATTTTCTAAGGAAAAACAGGGAATTTTCTCTCTGCACTCTTCGTGTTCTTCTTTCAGCCCGGTTTCTAGCTGCTGTCATGTGCAAAATGATGGCACCGATTGATCGGATGCTTTTGGGAGCCATGATTCCCATCGGATTTCCGACACTCGTGTTTTTTCAGCCAAAAAATGGCCGGAAAGGGAATTTTCTAAGAAAAAACAGGGAATTTTCTCTGTGCACTCTTCGTGTTCTTCTTTCAGCCCGGTTTCTAGCTGCTCTCATGTGCAAAATGATGGCACCGATTGATCGGATGCTTTTGGGAGCCATGATTCCCATCGGATTTCCGACACTCGTGTTTTTTCAGCCAAAAAATGGCCGGAAAGGGAATTTTCTAAGGAAAAACAGGAATTTTCTCTCTGCAATCTTCGTGTTCTTCTTTCAGCCCGGTTTCTAGCTGCTGTCATGTGCAAAATGATGGCACCGATTGATCGGATGCTTTTGGGAGCCATGATTCCCATCGGATTTCCGACACTCGTGTTTTTTCAGCCAAAAAATGGCCGGAAAGGGAATTTTCTAAGGAAAAACAGGGAATTTTCTCTCGCACTCTTCGTGTTCTTCTTTCAGCCCGGTTTCTAGCTGCTTCCCATCATGTGCAAAATGATGGCACCGATTGATCGGATGCTTTTGGGAGCCATGATTCCCATCGGATTTCCGACACTCGTGTTTTTTCAGCCAAAAAATGGCCGGAAAGGGAATTTTCTAAGGAAAAACAGGAATTTTCTCTCTGAACTCTTCGTGTTCTTCTTTCAGCCCGGTTTCTAGCTGCTGTCATGTGCAAAATGATGGCACCGATTGATCGGATGCTTTTGGGAGCCATGATTCCCATCGGATTTCCGACACTCGTGTTTTTTTCAGCCAAAAAATGGCCGGAAAGGGAATTTTCTAAGGAAAAACAGGGAATTTTCTCTCTGCACTCTTCGTGTTCTTCTTTCAGCCCGGTTTCTAGCTGCTGTCATGTGCAAAATGATGGCACCGATTGATCGGATGCTTTTGGGAGCCATGATTCCCATCGGATTTCCGACACTCGTGTTTTTTCAGCCAAAAATGGCCGGAAAGGGAATTTTCTAAGGAAAAACAGGGAATTTTCTCTGCACTCTTCGTGTTCTTCTTTCAGCCCGGTTTCTAGCTGCTGCTCTCATGTGCAAAATGATGGCACCGGATTGATCGGATGCTTTTGGGAGCCATGATTCCCATCGGATTTCCGACACTCGTGTTTTTTCAGCCAAAAAATGGCCGGAAAGGGAATTTTCTAAGGAAAAACAGGGAATTTTCTCTCTCTGCACTCTTCGTGTTCTTCTTTCAGCCCGGTTTCTAGCTGCTGTGTCATGTGCAAAATGATGGCACCGATTGATCGGATGCTTTTGGGAGCCATGATTCCCATCGGATTTCCGACACTCGTGTTTTTTCAGCCAAAAAATGGCCGGAAAGGGAATTTTCTAAGGAAAAACAGGGAATTTTCTCTTTTCTCTCGTGCACTCTTCGTGTTCTTCTTTCAGCCCGGTTTCTAGCTGCTCTCATGTGCAAAATGATGGCACGGATTGATCGGATGCTTTTGGGAGCCATGATTCCCATCGGATTTCCGACACTCGTGTTTTTTCAGCCAAAAAATGGCCGGAAAGGGAATTTTCTAAGGAAAAACAGGAATTTTCTCTCTGAAATCTTCGTGTTCTTCTTTTTTCAGCCCGGTTTCTAGCTGCTGTCATGTGCAAAATGATGGCACCGATTGATCGGATGCTTTTGGGAGCCATGATTCCCATCGGATTTCCGACACTCGTGTTTTTTCAGCCAAAAAATGGCCGGAAAGGGAATTTTCTAAGGAAAAACAGGGAATTTTCTCTCGAACTCTTCGTGTTCTTCTTTCAGCCCGGTTTCTAGCTGCTGTCATGTGCAAAATGATGGCACCGATTGATCGGATGCTTTTGGGAGCCATGATTCCCATCGGATTTCCGACACTCGTGTTTTTTTCAGCCAAAAAATGGCCGGAAAGGGAATTTTCTAAGGAAAAACAGGAATTTTCTCTGAAATCTTCGTGTTCTTCTTTCAGCCCGGTTTCTAGCTGCTCATGTGCAAAATGATGGCACGGATTGATCGGATGCTTTTGGGAGCCATGATTCCCATCGGATTTCCGACACTCGTGTTTTTTCAGCCAAAAAATGGCCGGAAAAGGAATTTTCTAAGGAAAAACAGGGAATTTTCTCTGTGCACTCTTCGTGTTCTTCTTTCAGCCCGGTTTCTAGCTGCTGTCATGTGCAAAATGATGGCACCGATTGATCGGATGCTTTTGGGAGCCATGATTCCCATCGGATTTCCGACACTCGTGTTTTTCAGCCAAAAATGGCCGGAAAGGGAATTTTCTAAGGAAAAACAGGAATTTTCTCTCGTGCACTCTTCGTGTTCTTCTTTCAGCCCGGTTTCTAGCTGCTGTCATGTGCAAAATGATGGCACCGATTGATCGGATGCTTTTGGGAGCCATGATTCCCATCGGATTTCCGACACTCGTGTTTTTCAGCCAAAAATGGCCGGAAAGGGAATTTTCTAAGGAAAAACAGGGAATTTTCTCTCGTGCACTCTTCGTGTTCTTCTTTCAGCCCGGTTTCTAGCTGCTGTCATGTGTGCAAAATGATGGCACCGATTGATCGGATGCTTTTGGGAGCCATGATTCCCATCGGATTTCCGACACTCGTGTTTTTTCAGCCAAAAAATGGCCGGAAAGGGAATTTTCTAAGGAAAAACAGGGAATTTTCTCTCGTGCACTCTTCGTGTTCTTCTTTCAGCCCGGTTTCTAGCTGCTCATGTGCAAAATGATGGCACCGATTGATCGGATGCTTTTGGGAGCCATGATTCCCATCGGATTTCCGACACTCGTGTTTTTTCAGCCAAAAAATGGCCGGAAAGGGAATTTTCTAAGGAAAAACAGGAATTTTCTCTGAAATCTTCGTGTTCTTCTTTCAGCCCGGTTTCTAGCTGCTGTCATGTGCAAAATGATGGCACCGATTGATCGGATGCTTTTGGGAGCCATGATTCCCATCGGATTTCCGACACTCGTGTTTTTTCAGCCAAAAAATGGCCGGAAAGGGAATTTTCTAAGGAAAAACAGGGAATTTTCTCTGTGCACTCTTCGTGTTCTTCTTTCAGCCCGGTTTCTGGCTGCTGTCATGTCATGTGCAAAATGATGGCACCGATTGATCGGATGCTTTTGGGAGCCATGATTCCCATCGGATTTCCGACACTCGTGTTTTTTCAGCCAAAAATGGCCGGAAAGGGAATTTTCTAAGGAAAAACAGGAATTTTCTCTCCGTGCACTCTTCGTGTTCTTCTTTCAGCCCGGTTTCTAGCTGCTTTGTCATGTGCAAAATGATGGCACCGATTGATCGGATGCTTTTGGGAGCCATGATTCCCATCGGATTTCCGACACTCGTGTTTTTTCAGCCAAAAAATGGCCGGAAAGGGAATTTTCTAAGGAAAAACAGGAATTTTCTCTCTGAAATCTTCGTGTTCTTCTTTCAGCCCGGTTTCTAGCTGCTGTCATGTGCAAAATGATGGCACCGATTGATCGGATGCTTTTGGGAGCCATGATTCCCATCGGATTTCCGACACTCGTGTTTTTTCAGCCAAAAATGGCCGGAAAGGGAATTTTCTAAGGAAAAACAGGGAATTTTCTCTCGCACTCTTCGTGTTCTTCTTTCAGCCCGGTTTCTAGCTGCTCTCATGTGCAAAATGATGGCACGGATTGATCGGATGCTTTTGGGAGCCATGATTCCCATCGGATTTCCGACACTCGTGTTTTTTCAGCCAAAAAATGGCCGGAAAGGGAATTTTCTAAGGAAAAACAGGAATTTTCTCTCTGCACTCTTCGTGTTCTTCTTTCAGCCCGGTTTCTAGCTGCTGTCATGTGCAAAATGATGGCACCGATTGATCGGATGCTTTTGGGAGCCATGATTCCCATCGGATTTCCGACACTCGTGTTTTTTCAGCCAAAAAATGGCCGGAAAGGGAATTTTCTAAGGAAAAACAGGGAATTTTCTCTCGTGCACTCTTCGTGTTCTTCTTTCAGCCCGGTTTCTAGCTGCTCTCATGTGCAAAATGATGGCACCGATTGATCGGATGCTTTTGGGAGCCATGATTCCCATCGGATTTCCGACACTCGTGTTTT
>CM024629.1:1149085-1218620 GCA_014182585.1 Eucalyptus coolabah | reverse complement strand
GGAATTTTCTCTGTGGAGGCTTCGTGTTCTTGTTTCAGCGGGCCTTCGAGGTACTAGGGGACGTCAAAATGATGGGACGGACTGATCGAATGCTTTTGGAGGCCATGTTTCCCATGAGATTTCCAACACTCGTGTTTTTCAGCCAAAAAAGGGCCCGAAAGGAATTTTCTATGGAAAAACGGGGAATTTTCTCTGTGGAGGCTTCGTGTTCTTGTTTCAGCGGGCCTTGAGGGGTAGTGGGACGTCAAAATGATGGGACGGACTGATCGAATGCTTTTGGAGGCCATGTTTCCCAACGAGATTTCCAACACTCGTGTTTTTCAGCCAAAAAAGGGCCCGAAAGGGAATTTTCTATGGAAAAACGAGGGAATTTTCTGTGGAGGCTTCGTGTTCTTGTTTCAGCGGGCCTTCGGGGAATGTGGGGACGTCAAAATGATGGGACGGACTGATCGAATGCTTTTGGAGGCCATGTTTCCCAACGAGATTTCCAACACTCGTGTTTTTCAGCCAAAAAAGGGCCCGAAAGGGAATTTTCTATGGAAAAACGGGAATTTTCTCTGTGGAGGCTTCGTGTTCTTGTTTCAGCGGGCCTTGGGGTAGTGGGACGTCAAAATGATGGGACGGACTGATCGAATGCTTTTGGAGGCCATGTTTCCCAACGGATTTCCAACACTCGTGTTTTTCAGCCAAAAAAGGGCCCGAAAGGGAATTTTCTATGGAAAAACAGGGAATTTTCTGTGGAGGCTTCGTGTTCTTGTTTCAGCGGGCCTTGGGTGTTTGGGACGTCAAAATGATGGGACGGACTGATCGAATGCTTTTGGAGGCCATGTTTCCCAACAGATTTCCAACACTCGTGTTTTTCAGCCAAAAAAGGGCCCGAAAGGGAATTTTCTATGGAAAAACGGGGAATTTTCTCTGTGGAGGCTTCGTGTTCTTGTTTCAGCGGGCCTTCGAGGTGTGGGACGTCAAAATGATGGGACGGACTGATCGAATGCTTTTGGAGGCCATGTTTCCCAACGATTTCCAACACTCGTGTTTTTCAGCCAAAAAAGGGCCGAAAGGGAATTTTCTATGGAAAAACAGGGAATTTTCTGTGGAGGCTTCGTGTTCTTGTTTCAGCGGGCCTTCGGGGAGTGGGACGTCAAAATGATGGGACGGACTGATCGAATGCTTTTGGAGGCCATGTTTCCCAACGATTTCCAACACTCGTGTTTTTCAGCCAAAAAAGGGCCCGAAAGGGAATTTTCTATGGAAAAACGGGAATTTTCTGTGGAGGCTTCGTGTTCTTGTTTCAGCGGGCCTTCGGGGTAGTGGGACGTCAAAATGATGGGACGGACTGATCGAATGCTTTTGGAGGCCATGTTTCCCAACAGATTTCCAACACTCGTGTTTTTCAGCCAAAAAAGGGCCCGAAAGGGAATTTTCTATGGAAAAACGGGAATTTTCTCTGTGGAGGCTTCGTGTTCTTGTTTCAGCGGGCCTTGAGGTGCTTGGGACGTCCAAAATGATGGGACGGACTGATCGAATGCTTTTGGAGGCCATGTTTCCCAACGATTTCCAACACTCGTGTTTTTCAGCCAAAAAAGGGCCCGAAAGGGAATTTTCTATGGAAAAACAGGGAATTTTCTCTGTGGAGGCTTCGTGTTCTTGTTTCAGCGGGCCTTGAGGAGTGGGACGTCAAAATGATGGGACGGACTGATCGAATGCTTTTGGAGGCCATGTTTCCCAACAGATTTCCAACACTCGTGTTTTTTCAGCCAAAAAAGGGCCCGAAAGGGAATTTTCTATGGAAAAACAGGGAATTTTCTCTGTGGAGGCTTCGTGTTCTTGTTTCAGCGGGCCTTCGGTGCTGGGACGTCAAAATGATGGGACGGACTGATCGAATGCTTTTGGAGGCCATGTTTCCCAACGAGATTTCCAACACTCGTGTTTTTTTCAGCCAAAAAAGGGCCCGAAAAGGGAATTTTCTATGGAAAAACAGGGAATTTTCTGTGGAGGCTTCGTGTTCTTGTTTCAGCGGGCCTTCGGGGTAGTGGGACGTCAAAATGATGGGACGGACTGATCGAATGCTTTTGGAGGCCATGTTTCCCAACGAGATTTCCAACACTCGTGTTTTTCAGCCAAAAAAGGGCCCGAAAGGGAATTTTCTATGGAAAAACAGGGAATTTTCTCTGTGGAGGCTTCGTGTTCTTGTTTCAGCGGGCCTTCGAGGTGTGGGACGTCAAAATGATGGGACGGACTGATCGAATGCTTTTGGAGGCCATGTTTCCCAACGAGATTTCCAACACTCGTGTTTTTCAGCCAAAAAAGGGCCCGAAAGGGAATTTTCTATGGAAAAACAGGGAATTTTCTGTGGAGGCTTCGTGTTCTTGTTTCAGCGGGCCTTGAGGGTAGTGGGACGTCAAAATGATGGGACGGACTGATCGAATGCTTTTGGAGGCCATGTTTCCCAACGGATTTCCAACACTCGTGTTTTTCAGCCAAAAAAGGGCCCGAAAGGGAATTTTCTATGGAAAAACAGGGAATTTTCTCTGTGGAGGCTTCGTGTTCTTGTTTCAGCGGGCCTTGGGGTAGTGGGACGTCCAAAATGATGGGACGGACTGATCGAATGCTTTTGGAGGCCATGTTTCCCAACAGATTTCCAACACTCGTGTTTTTCAGCCAAAAAAGGGCCCGAAAGGGAATTTTCTATGGAAAAACGGGAATTTTCTGTGGAGGCTTCGTGTTCTTGTTTCAGCGGGCCTTGAGTGCTTGGGACGTCAAAATGATGGGACGGACTGATCGAATGCTTTTGGAGGCCATGTTTCCCAACAGATTTCCAACACTCGTGTTTTTCAGCCAAAAAAGGGCCCGAAAGGGAATTTTCTATGGAAAAACGAGGGAATTTTCTCTGTGGAGGCTTCGTGTTCTTGTTTCAGCGGGCCTTCAGGGTAGTGGGACGTCAAAATGATGGGACGGACTGATCGAATGCTTTTGGAGGCCATGTTTCCCAACGATTTCCAACACTCGTGTTTTTCAGCCAAAAAAGGGCCCGAAAGGGAATTTTCTATGGAAAAACGGGAATTTTCTGTGGAGGCTTCGTGTTCTTGTTTCAGCGGGCCTTCGGGTGTTGGGACGTCCAAAATGATGGGACGGACTGATCGAATGCTTTTGGAGGCCATGTTTCCCAACAGATTTCCAACACTCGTGTTTTTCAGCCAAAAAAGGGCCCGAAAGGGAATTTTCTATGGAAAAACGAGGGAATTTTCTCTGTGGAGGCTTCGTGTTCTTGTTTCAGCGGGCCTTGAGGTAGTGGGACGTCCAAAATGATGGGACGGACTGATCGAATGCTTTTGGAGGCCATGTTTCCCAACGAGATTTCCAACACTCGTGTTTTTCAGCCAAAAAAGGGCCCGAAAGGGAATTTTCTATGGAAAAACGGGGAATTTTCTGTGGAGGCTTCGTGTTCTTGTTTCAGCGGGCCTTGAGGGTGCTGGGACGTCCAAAATGATGGGACGGACTGATCGAATGCTTTTGGAGGCCATGTTTCCCAACGATTTCCAACACTCGTGTTTTTCAGCCAAAAAAGGGCCCGAAAGGGAATTTTCTATGGAAAAACGGGGAATTTTCTGTGGAGGCTTCGTGTTCTTGTTTCAGCGGGCCTTGAGGGTGTGGGACGTCAAAATGATGGGACGGACTGATCGAATGCTTTTGGAGGCCATGTTTCCCAACAAATTTCCAACACTCGTTTTTTTCAGCCAAAAATTGGCTAGAAAGGGAATTTTCTATGGAAAAACAGGGAATTTTCTCTGTGGAGGCTTCGTGTTCTTGTTTCAGCGGGCCTTCAAGGTACTGGGACGTCCAAAATGATGGGACGGACTGATCGAATGCTTTTGGAGGCCATGTTTCCCAACAGATTTCCAACACTCGTGTTTTTCCAGCCAAAAAAGGGCCCGAAAGGGAATTTTCTATGGAAAAACGGGGAATTTTCTGTGGAGGCTTCGTGTTCTTGTTTCAGCGGGCCTTGAGGGTAGTGCGGGACGTCAAAATGATGGGACGGACTGATCGAATGCTTTTGGAGGCCATGTTTCCCAACGAGATTTCCAACACTCGTGTTTTTCAGCCAAAAAAGGGCCCGAGAAGGGAATTTTCTATGGAAAAACGGGGAATTTTCTCTGTGGAGGCTTCGTGTTCTTGTTTCAGCGGGCCTTCGGGGTGCTGGGGACGTCAAAATGATGGGACGGACTGATCGAATGCTTTTGGAGGCCATGTTTCCCAACGGATTTCCAACACTCGTGTTTTTCAGCCAAAAAAGGGCCCGAAAGGGAATTTTCTATGGAAAAACGGGGAATTTTCTGTGGAGGCTTCGTGTTCTTGTTTCAGCGGGCCTTGGGGTGTGGGACGTCAAAATGATGGGACGGACTGATCGAATGCTTTTGGAGGCCATGTTTCCCAACGAGATTTCCAACACTCGTGTTTTTCAGCCAAAAAAGGGCCCGAAAGGGAATTTTCTATGGAAAAACGGGGAATTTTCTGTGGAGGCTTCGTGTTCTTGTTTCAGCGGGCCTTGAGGTAGTGCTTGGGGACGTCAAAATGATGGGACGGACTGATCGAATGCTTTTGGAGGCCATGTTTCCCAACGAGATTTCCAACACTCGTGTTTTTCAGCCAAAAAAGGGCCCGAAAGGGAATTTTCTATGGAAAAACAGGGAATTTTCTCTGTGGAGGCTTCGTGTTCTTGTTTCAGCGGGCCTTGAGGGTGCTTGGGGACGTCCAAAATGATGGGACGGACTGATCGAATGCTTTTGGAGGCCATGTTTCCCAACGGATTTCCAACACTCGTGTTTTTCAGCCAAAAAAGGGCCCGAAAGGGAATTTTCTATGGAAAAACGGGGAATTTTCTGTGGAGGCTTCGTGTTCTTGTTTCAGCGGGCCTTCGAGGGTGTGGGACGTCAAAATGATGGGACGGACTGATCGAATGCTTTTGGAGGCCATGTTTCCCAACAGATATCCAACACTCGTGTTTTTTCAGCCAAAAAAGGGCTCGAAAGGTAATTTTCTATGGAAAAACTGGGAATTTTCTCTGTGGAGGCTTCGTGTTCTTGTTTCAGCGGGCCTTCAGGGTACTGGGACGTCCAAAATGATGGGACGGACTGATCGAATGCTTTTGGAGGCCATGTTTCCCAACGATTTCCAACACTCGTGTTTTTCAGCCAAAAAAGGGCCCGAAAGGGAATTTTCTATGGAAAAACGGGGAATTTTCTCTGTGGAGGCTTCGTGTTCTTGTTTCAGCGGGCCTTCGGGGTGCTGGGACGTCAAAATGATGGGACGGACTGATCGAATGCTTTTGGAGGCCATGTTTCCCAACGAGATTTCCAACACTCGTGTTTTTCAGCCAAAAAAGGGCCCGAAAGGGAATTTTCTATGGAAAAACGGGGAATTTTCTGTGGAGGCTTCGTGTTCTTGTTTCAGCGGGCCTTGGGGTAGTGGGACGTCAAAATGATGGGACGGACTGATCGAATGCTTTTGGAGGCCATGTTTCCCAACAGATTTCCAACACTCGTGTTTTTCAGCCAAAAAAGGGCCCGAAAGGGAATTTTCTATGGAAAAACGGGGAATTTTCTGTGGAGGCTTCGTGTTCTTGTTTCAGCGGGCCTTGAGGGTGTGGGACGTCCAAAATGATGGGACGGACTGATCGAATGCTTTTGGAGGCCATGTTTCCCAACGGATTTCCAACACTCGTGTTTTTCAGCCAAAAAAGGGCCCGAAAGGGATTTTCTATGGAAAAACAGGGAATTTTCTGTGGAGGCTTCGTGTTCTTGTTTCAGCGGGCCTTCGAGTGTGGGACGTCAAAAATGATGGGACGGACTGATCGAATGCTTTTGGAGGCCATGTTTCCCAACGGATTTCCAACACTCGTGTTTTTCAGCCAAAAAAGGGCCCGAAAGGGAATTTTCTATGGAAAAACGGGGAATTTTCTGTGGAGGCTTCGTGTTCTTGTTTCAGCGGGCCTTGAGGGGTAGTGGGGACGTCAAAATGATGGGACGGACTGATCGAATGCTTTTGGAGGCCATGTTTCCCAACAGATTTCCAACACTCGTGTTTTTCCAGCCAAAAAAGGGCCCGAAAGGGAATTTTCTATGGAAAAACAGGGAATTTTCTCTGTGGAGGCTTCGTGTTCTTGTTTCAGCGGGCCTTCGAGGTGCTGGGGACGTCAAAATGATGGGACGGACTGATCGAATGCTTTTGGAGGCCATGTTTCCCAACGATTTCCAACACTCGTGTTTTTCAGCCAAAAAAGGGCCGAAAGGGAATTTTCTATGGAAAAACGGGGAATTTTCTCTGTGGAGGCTTCGTGTTCTTGTTTCAGCGGGCCTTCGAGGGTGCTGGGACGTCAAAAATGATGGGACGGACTGATCGAATGCTTTTGGAGGCCATGTTTCCCAACGATTTCCAACACTCGTGTTTTTCAGCCAAAAAAGGGCCTATGAAAGGGAATTTTCTATGGAAAAACGGGGAATTTTCTGTGGAGGCTTCGTGTTCTTGTTTCAGCGGGCCTTCGGGGCCTGCTGGGACGTCAAAATGATGGGACGGACTGATCGAATGCTTTTGGAGGCCATGTTTCCCAACGATTTCCAACACTCGTGTTTTTCAGCCAAAAAAGGCCGAAAGGGAATTTTCTATGGAAAAACGGGGAATTTTCTCTGTGGAGGCTTCGTGTTCTTGTTTCAGCGGGCCTTGAGGGTAGTGGGACGTCAAAATGATGGGACGGACTGATCGAATGCTTTTGGAGGCCATGTTTCCCAACAGATTTCCAACACTCGTGTTTTTCAGCCAAAAAAGGGCCCGAAAGGGAATTTTCTATGGAAAAACGGGGAATTTTCTCTGTGGAGGCTTCGTGTTCTTGTTTCAGCGGGCCTTCGGGGTGTGGGGACGTCCAAAATGATGGGACGGACTGATCGAATGCTTTTGGAGGCCATGTTTCCCAACGAGATTTCCAACACTCGTGTTTTTCAGCCAAAAAAGGGCCCGAAAGGGAATTTTCTATGGAAAAACGGGGAATTTTCTCTGTGGAGGCTTCGTGTTCTTGTTTCAGCGGGCCTTCGGGGTAGTGGGGACGTCAAAATGATGGGACGGACTGATCGAATGCTTTTGGAGGCCATGTTTCCCAACAGATTTCCAACACTCGTGTTTTTCAGCCAAAAAAGGGCCCGAAAGGGAATTTTCTATGGAAAAACGGGGGAATTTTCTCTGTGGAGGCTTCGTGTTCTTGTTTCAGCGGGCCTTCGAGTGTGTGGGACGTCAAAATGATGGGACGGACTGATCGAATGCTTTTGGAGGCCATGTTTCCCAACGATTTCCAACACTCGTGTTTTTCAGCCAAAAAAGGGCCCGAAAGGGAATTTTCTATGGAAAAACGGGGAATTTTCTCTGTGGAGGCTTCGTGTTCTTGTTTCAGCGGGCCTTGAGGTGTGGGACGTCAAAATGATGGGACGGACTGATCGAATGCTTTTGGAGGCCATGTTTCCCAACGAGATTTCCAACACTCGTGTTTTTCAGCCAAAAAAGGGCCCGAAAGGGAATTTTCTATGGAAAAACGGAAAAACGGAATTTTCTCTGTGGAGGCTTCGTGTTCTTGTTTCAGCGGGCCTTCGAGGTGCTGGGACGTCAAAATGATGGGACGGACTGATCGAATGCTTTTGGAGGCCATGTTTCCCAACAGATTTCCAACACTCGTGTTTTTCAGCCAAAAAAGGGCCCGAAAGGGAATTTTCTATGGAAAAACGGGAATTTTCTGTGGAGGCTTCGTGTTCTTGTTTCAGCGGGCCTTCGAGGTGCTGGGACGTCAAAATGATGGGACGGACTGATCGAATGCTTTTGGAGGCCATGTTTCCCAACGAGATTTCCAACACTCGTGTTTTTCAGCCAAAAAAGGGCCCGAAAGGGAATTTTCTATGGAAAAACGGGGAATTTTCTCTGTGGAGGCTTCGTGTTCTTGTTTCAGCGGGCCTTGAGGGTGCTGGGACGTCAAAATGATGGGACGGACTGATCGAATGCTTTTGGAGGCCATGTTTCCCAACGAGATTTCCAACACTCGTGTTTTTCAGCCAAAAAAGGGCCCGAAAGGGAATTTTCTATGGAAAAACGGGGAATTTTCTCTGTGGAGGCTTCGTGTTCTTGTTTCAGCGGGCCTTCGGGGTGTGGGGACGTCAAAATGATGGGACGGACTGATCGAATGCTTTTGGAGGCCATGTTTCCCAACGAGATTTCCAACACTCGTGTTTTTCAGCCAAAAAAGGGCCCGAAAGGGAATTTTCTATGGAAAAACGGGGAATTTTCTGTGGAGGCTTCGTGTTCTTGTTTCAGCGGGCCTTGAGGGGTGTGGGACGTCAAAATGATGGGACGGACTGATCGAATGCTTTTGGAGGCCATGTTTCCCAACAGATTTCCAACACTCGTGTTTTTCAGCCAAAAAAGGGCCCGAAAGGGAATTTTCTATGGAAAAACGGGAATTTTCTGTGGAGGCTTCGTGTTCTTGTTTCAGCGGGCCTTGAGGGGTGCTGGGACGTCAAAATGATGGGACGGACTGATCGAATGCTTTTGGAGGCCATGTTTCCCAACAGATTTCCAACACTCGTGTTTTTTCAGCCAAAAAAGGGCCCGAAAGGGAATTTTCTATGGAAAAACGGGGAATTTTCTCTGTGGAGGCTTCGTGTTCTTGTTTCAGGGGGCCTTCGGGGTGCTTGGGACGTCAAAATGATGGGACGGACTGATCGAATGCTTTTGGAGGCCATGTTTCCCAACAGATTTCAAACACTCGTGTTTTTTAAGCCAAAAAAGGGCCGAAAGGGAATTTTCTATGGAAAAACAGGGAATTTTCTCTGTGGAGGCTTCGTGTTCTTGTTTCAGCGGGCCTTCAGGGTAGTGGGACGTCAAAATGATGGGACGGACTGATCGAATGCTTTTGGAGGCCATGTTTCCCAACAGATTTCCAACACTCGTGTTTTTCAGCCAAAAAAGGGCCCGAAAGGGAATTTTCTATGGAAAAACGGGGAATTTTCTGTGGAGGCTTCGTGTTCTTGTTTCAGCGGGCCTTGAGGTACTTTGGGACGTCAAAATGATGGGACGGACTGATCGAATGCTTTTGGAGGCCATGTTTCCCAACGATTTCCAACACTCGTGTTTTTCAGCCAAAAAAAGGGGAAAGGAATTTTCTATGGAAAAACAGGGAATTTTCTCTGTGGAGGCTTCGTGTTCTTGTTTCAGCGGGCCTTCAAGGTACTGGGACGTCCAAAATGATGGGACGGACTGATCGAATGCTTTTGGAGGCCATGTTTCCCAACGAGATTTCCAACACTCGTGTTTTTCAGCCAAAAAAGGGCCCGAAAGGGAATTTTCTATGGAAAAACGGGGAATTTTCTCTGTGGAGGCTTCGTGTTCTTGTTTCAGCGGGCCTTCGGGTGTTGGGACGTCAAAATGATGGGACGGACTGATCGAATGCTTTTGGAGGCCATGTTTCCCAACGATTTCCAACACTCGTGTTTTTCAGCCAAAAAAGGGCCCGAAAGGGAATTTTCTATGGAAAAACAGGGAATTTTCTCTGTGGAGGCTTCGTGTTCTTGTTTCAGCGGGCCTTCGAGTAGTGGGACGTCAAAATGATGGGACGGACTGATCGAATGCTTTTGGAGGCCATGTTTCCCAACGACATTTCCAACACTCGTGTTTTTCAGCCAAAAAAGGGCCCGAAAGGGAATTTTCTATGGAAAAACGGGGAATTTTCTGTGTGGAGTCGTCGTGTTCTTGTTTCAGCGGGCCTTCGGGGTGTGGACGTCAAAATGATGGGACGGACTGATCGAATGCTTTTGGAGGCCATGTTTCCCAACAGATTTCCAACACTCGTGTTTTTTCAGCCAAAAAAGGGCCCGAAAGGGAATTTTCTATGGAAAAACAGGGAATTTTCTCTGTGGAGGCTTCGTGTTCTTGTTTCAGCGGGCCTTCAGGGTACTCGGACGTGGAAAATGATGGGACGGACTGATCGAATGCTTTTGGAGGCCATGTTTCTCAACAGATTTCCAACACTCGTGTTTTTTCAGCCAAAAAAGGGCCCGAAAGGGAATTTTCTATGGAAAAACAGGGAATTTTCTCTGTGGAGGCTTCGTGTTCTTGTTTCAGCGGGCCTTGAGTGCTTGGGACGTCAAAATGATGGGACGGACTGATCGAATGCTTTTGGAGGCCATGTTTCCCAACGAGATTTCCAACACTCGTGTTTTTCAGCCAAAAAAGGGCCCGAAAGGGAATTTTCTATGGAAAAACGGGGAATTTTCTCTGTGGAGGCTTCGTGTTCTTGTTTCAGCGGGCCTTGGGGTGTGGGACGTCAAAATGATGGGACGGACTGATCGAATGCTTTTGGAGGCCATGTTTCCCAACGGATTTCCAACACTCGTGTTTTTCAGCCAAAAAAGGGCCCGAAAAGGGAATTTTCTATGGAAAAACGGGAATTTTCTCTGTGGAGGCTTCGTGTTCTTGTTTCAGCGGGCCTTCGGGTGCTGGGACGTCAAAATGATGGGACGGACTGATCGAATGCTTTTGGAGGCCATGTTTCCCAACAGATTTCCAACACTCGTGTTTTTCAGCCAAAAAAGGGCCCGAAAGGGAATTTTCTATGGAAAAACAGGGAATTTTCTCTGTGGAGGCTTCGTGTTCTTGTTTCAGCGGGCCTTCGGGGTGGTTGGGACGTCAAAATGATGGGACGGACTGATCGAATGCTTTTGGAGGCCATGTTTCCCAACGAGATTTCCAACACTCGTGTTTTTCAGCCAAAAAAGGGCCCGAAAGGGAATTTTCTATGGAAAAACGGGGAATTTTCTCTGTGGAGGCTTCGTGTTCTTGTTTCAGCGGGCCTTCGAGGGTGCTTGGGACGTCAAAATGATGGGACGGACTGATCGAATGCTTTTGGAGGCCATGTTTCCCAACGGATTTCCAACACTCGTGTTTTTCAGCCAAAAAAGGGCCCGAAAGGGAATTTTCTATGGAAAAACAGGGATTTTCTCTGTGGAGGCTTCGTGTTCTTGTTTCAGCGGGCCTTGGGGTAGTGCTTGGGACGTGGAAAATGATGGGACGGACTGATCGAATGCTTTTGGAGGCCATGTTTCCCAACAGATTTCCAACACTCGTGTTTTTTATGCCAAAAAAGGGCCCGAAAGGGAATTTTCTATGGAAAAACAGGGAATTTTCTCTGTGGAGGCTTCGTGTTCTTGTTTCAGCGGGCCTTCGGGTGTGGGACGTCAAAATGATGGGACGGACTGATCGAATGCTTTTGGAGGCCATGTTTCCCAACAGATTTCCAACACTCGTGTTTTTCAGCCAAAAAAGGGCCCGAAAGGGAATTTTCTATGGAAAAACAGGAATTTTCTGTGGAGGCTTCGTGTTCTTGTTTCAGCGGGCCTTCGGGGTGGGACGTCAAAATGATGGGACGGACTGATCGAATGCTTTTGGAGGCCATGTTTCCCAACAGATTTCCAACACTCGTGTTTTTCAGCCAAAAAAGGGCCCGAAAGGAATTTTCTATGGAAAAACGGGGAATTTTCTCTGTGGAGGCTTCGTGTTCTTGTTTCAGCGGGCCTTGAGGTGCTCGGGGACGTCAAAATGATGGGACGGACTGATCGAATGCTTTTGGAGGCCATGTTTCCCAACGAGATTTCCAACACTCGTGTTTTTCAGCCAAAAAAGGGCCCGAAAGGGAATTTTCTATGGAAAAACGGGGAATTTTCTGTGGAGGCTTCGTGTTCTTGTTTCAGCGGGCCTTCGGGGAGTGCTTGGGACGTCAAAATGATGGGACGGACTGATCGAATGCTTTTGGAGGCCATGTTTCCCAACGAGATTTCCAACACTCGTGTTTTTCAGCCAAAAAAGGGCCCGAAAAGGGAATTTTCTATGGAAAAACGGGGAATTTTCTCTGTGGAGGCTTCGTGTTCTTGTTTCAGCGGGCCTTCGAGGTGCTGGGACGTCAAAATGATGGGACGGACTGATCGAATGCTTTTTGGAGGCCATGTTTCCCAACGAGATTTCCAACACTCGTGTTTTTCAGCCAAAAAAGGGCCCGAAAGGGAATTTTCTATGGAAAAACAGGGAATTTTCTCTGTGGAGGCTTCGTGTTCTTGTTTCAGCGGGCCTTGAGAGTGTGGGACGTCAAAATGATGGGACGGACTGATCGAATGCTTTTGGAGGCCATGTTTCCCAACGATTTCCAACACTCGTGTTTTTCAGCCAAAAAAGGGCCCGAAAGGGAATTTTCTATGGAAAAACGGGGAATTTTCTCTGTGGAGGCTTCGTGTTCTTGTTTCAGCGGGCCTTGAGGGTAGGGACGTCAAAATGATGGGACGGACTGATCGAATGCTTTTGGAGGCCATGTTTCCCAACAGATTTCCAACACTCGTGTTTTTCAGCCAAAAAAGGGCCCGAAAGGGAATTTTCTATGGAAAAACGGGAATTTTCTGTGGAGGCTTCGTGTTCTTGTTTCAGCGGGCCTTGGGGTAGTGGGGGACGTCCAAAATGATGGGACGGACTGATCGAATGCTTTTGGAGGCCATGTTTCCCAACAGATTTCCAACACTCGTGTTTTTCAGCCAAAAAAGGGCCCGAAAGGGAATTTTCTATGGAAAAACGAGGGAATTTTCTCTGTGGAGGCTTCGTGTTCTTGTTTCAGCGGGCCTTCGAGGGTGTGGGGACGTCAAAATGATGGGACGGACTGATCGAATGCTTTTGGAGGCCATGTTTCCCAACGAGATTTCCAACACTCGTGTTTTTCAGCCAAAAAAGGGCCCGAAAGGGAATTTTCTATGGAAAAACGGGAATTTTCTCTGTGGAGGCTTCGTGTTCTTGTTTCAGCGGGCCTTGAGGTGCTGGGGTCCAAAATGATGGGACGGACTGATCGAATGCTTTTGGAGGCCATGTTTCCCAACAGATTTCCAACACTCGTGTTTTTCAGCCAAAAAAGGGCCCGAAAGGGAATTTTCTATGGAAAAACGGGGAATTTTCTGTGGAGGCTTCGTGTTCTTGTTTCAGCGGGCCTTCGGGGTAGTGGGACGTCAAAATGATGGGACGGACTGATCGAATGCTTTTGGAGGCCATGTTTCCCAACGAGATTTCCAACACTCGTGTTTTTCAGCCAAAAAAGGGCCCGAAAGGGAATTTTCTATGGAAAAACGGGAATTTTCTCTGTGGAGGCTTCGTGTTCTTGTTTCAGCGGGCCTTCGAGTGTAGGGGACGTCAAAATGATGGGACGGACTGATCGAATGCTTTTGGAGGCCATGTTTCCCAACAGATTTCCAACACTCGTGTTTTTCAGCCAAAAAAGGGCCCGAAAGGGAATTTTCTATGGAAAAACGGGGAATTTTCTCTGTGGAGGCTTCGTGTTCTTGTTTCAGCGGGCCTTCGAGAGTGCTGGGACGTCAAAATGATGGGACGGACTGATCGAATGCTTTTGGAGGCCATGTTTCCCAACGAGATTTCCAACACTCGTGTTTTTCAGCCAAAAAAGGGCCCGAAAGGGAATTTTCTATGGAAAAACGGGGAATTTTCTGTGGGAGGCTTCGTGTTCTTGTTTCAGCGGGCCTTCGGGGTAGGGGGACGTCAAAATGATGGGACGGACTGATCGAATGCTTTTGGAGGCCATGTTTCCCAACGAGATTTCCAACACTCGTGTTTTTCAGCCAAAAAAGGGCCCGAAAGGGAATTTTCTATGGAAAAACGAGGGAATTTTCTCTGGAGAGCTTCGTGTTCTTGTTTCAGCGGGCCTTGAGGGTGTGGGGACGTCAAAATGATGGGACGGACTGATCGAATGCTTTTGGAGGCCATGTTTCCCAACGAGATTTCCAACACTCGTGTTTTTCAGCCAAAAAAGGGCCCGAAAGGGAATTTTCTATGGAAAAACGGGAATTTTCTCTGTGGAGGCTTCGTGTTCTTGTTTCAGCGGGCCTTCGGGGTTGGGACGTCAAAATGATGGGACGGACTGATCGAATGCTTTTGGAGGCCATGTTTCCCAACAGATTTCCAACACTCGTGTTTTTCAGCCAAAAAAGGGCCCGAAAGGGAATTTTCTATGGAAAAACGGGGAATTTTCTGTGGAGGCTTCGTGTTCTTGTTTCAGCGGGCCTTGAGGTGTGGGACGTCAAAATGATGGGACGGACTGATCGAATGCTTTTGGAGGCCATGTTTCCCAACAGATTTCCAACACTCGTGTTTTTCAGCCAAAAAAGGGCCCGAAAGGGAATTTTCTATGGAAAAACGGGGAATTTTCTGTGGGAGGCTTCGTGTTCTTGTTTCAGCGGGCCTTCGGGGTGTGGGACGTCAAAATGATGGGACGGACTGATCGAATGCTTTTGGAGGCCATGTTTCCCAACGAGATTTCCAACACTCGTGTTTTTCAGGCCAAAAAAGGGCCCGAAAGGGAATTTTCTATGGAAAAACGGGAATTTTCTCTGTGGAGGCTTCGTGTTCTTGTTTCAGCGGGCCTTCGAGGTGTGGGACGTCAAAATGATGGGACGGACTGATCGAATGCTTTTGGAGGCCATGTTTCCCAACAGATTTCCAACACTCGTGTTTTTCAGCCAAAAAAGGGCCCGAAAGGGAATTTTCTATGGAAAAACGGGGAATTTTCTCTGTGGAGGCTTCGTGTTCTTGTTTCAGCGGGCCTTGAGGTGTGGGACGTCAAAATGATGGGACGGACTGATCGAATGCTTTTGGAGGCCATGTTTCCCAACAGATTTCCAACACTCGTGTTTTTCAGCCAAAAAAGGGCCCGAAAGGGAATTTTCTATGGAAAAACAGGGAATTTTCTGTGGAGGCTTCGTGTTCTTGTTTCAGCGGGCCTTGGGGTACTGGGACGTCAAAATGATGGGACGGACTGATCGAATGCTTTTGGAGGCCATGTTTCCCAACGAGATTTCCAACACTCGTGTTTTTCAGCCAAAAAAGGGCCCGAAAGGGAATTTTCTATGGAAAAACAGGGAATTTTCTGTGGAGGCTTCGTGTTCTTGTTTCAGCGGGCCTTCGGGGTGTGGGACGTCAAAATGATGGGACGGACTGATCGAATGCTTTTGGAGGCCATGTTTCCCAACGATTTCCAACACTCGTGTTTTTCAGCCAAAAAAGGGCCCGAAAGGGAATTTTCTATGGAAAAACGAGGGAATTTTCTGTGGAGGCTTCGTGTTCTTGTTTCAGCGGGCCTTGGGGTGCTGGGACGTCAAAATGATGGGACGGACTGATCGAATGCTTTTGGAGGCCATGTTTCCCAACAGATTTCCAACACTCGTGTTTTTCAGCCAAAAAAGGGCCCGAAAGGGAATTTTCTATGGAAAAACGGGAATTTTCTGTGGAGGCTTCGTGTTCTTGTTTCAGCGGGCCTTGAGGTGTGGGACGAAAATGATGGGACGGACTGATCGAATGCTTTTGGAGGCCATGTTTCCCAACGAGATTTCCAACACTCGTGTTTTTCAGCCAAAAAAGGGCCGAAAGGGAATTTTCTATGGAAAAACGAGGGAATTTTCTCTGTGGAGGCTTCGTGTTCTTGTTTCAGCGGGCCTTCGAGGGTGCTGGGGACGTCAAAATGATGGGACGGACTGATCGAATGCTTTTGGAGGCCATGTTTCCCAACAGATTTCCAACACTCGTGTTTTTCAGCCAAAAAAGGGCCCGAAAGGGAATTTTCTATGGAAAAACGGGAATTTTCTCTGTGGAGGCTTCGTGTTCTTGTTTCAGCGGGCCTTGAGGGGTGTGGGACGTCAAAAATGATGGGACGGACTGATCGAATGCTTTTGGAGGCCATGTTTCCCAACGAGATTTCCAACACTCGTGTTTTTCAGCCAAAAAAGGGCCCGAAAGGGAATTTTCTATGGAAAAACGGGGATTTTCTCTGTGGAGGCTTCGTGTTCTTGTTTCAGCGGGCCTTGGGGTGCTTGGGACGTCAAAATGATGGGACGGACTGATCGAATGCTTTTGGAGGCCATGTTTCCCAACAGATTTCCAACACTCGTGTTTTTCAGCCAAAAAAGGGCCCGAAAGGGAATTTTCTATGGAAAAACAGGGAATTTTCTGTGGAGGCTTCGTGTTCTTGTTTCAGCGGGCCTTCGGGGTGTGGGACGTCAAAATGATGGGACGGACTGATCGAATGCTTTTGGAGGCCATGTTTCCCAACGAGATTTCCAACACTCGTGTTTTTCAGCCAAAAAAGGGCCCGAAAGGGAATTTTCTATGGAAAAACGGGAATTTTCTCTGTGGAGGCTTCGTGTTCTTGTTTCAGCGGGCCTTCGGGGAGTAGTGGGACGTCAAAATGATGGGACGGACTGATCGAATGCTTTTGGAGGCCATGTTTCCCAACGAGATTTCCAACACTCGTGTTTTTCAGCCAAAAAAGGGCTAGAAAGGGAATTTTCTATGGAAAAACGGGGAATTTTCTCTGGAGAGCTTCGTGTTCTTGTTTCAGCGGGCCTTCGGGGTGCTGGGACGTCAAAATGATGGGACGGACTGATCGAATGCTTTTGGAGGCCATGTTTCCCAACGAGATTTCCAACACTCGTGTTTTTCAGCCAAAAAAGGGCCCGAAAGGGAATTTTCTATGGAAAAACGGGGAATTTTCTGTGGAGGCTTCGTGTTCTTGTTTCAGCGGGCCTTCGAGGGTGCTGGGACGTCAAAAATGATGGGACGGACTGATCGAATGCTTTTGGAGGCCATGTTTCCCAACGGATTTCCAACACTCGTGTTTTTCAGCCAAAAAAGGGCCCGAAAATTTTCTATGGAAAAACGAATTGTTCTTGTTTCAGCGGGCCTTCGAGTAGTGGGGACGTCCAAAATGATGGGACGGACTGATCGAATGCTTTTGGAGGCCATGTTTCCCAACGGATTTCCAACTAAAAAAGGGCCCGAAAGGGAATTTTCTATGGAAAAACAGGGAATTTTCTCTGTGGAGGCTTCGTGTTCTTGTTTCAGCGGGCCTTCGGGTGTGGGGACGTCAAAATGATGGGACGGACTGATCGAATGCTTTTGGAGGCCATGTTTCCCAACAGATTTCCAACACTCGTGTTTTTCAGCCAAAAAAGGGCCCGAGAAAGGGAATTTTCTATGGAAAAACGGGGAATTTTCTCTGTGGAGGCTTCGTGTTCTTGTTTCAGCGGGCCTTCGGGGTGTGGGACGTCAAAATGATGGGACGGACTGATCGAATGCTTTTGGAGGCCATGTTTCCCAACGATTTCCAACACTCGTGTTTTTCAGCCAAAAAAGGGCCCGAAAGGGAATTTTCTATGGAAAAACAGGGAATTTTCTCTGTGGAGGCTTCGTGTTCTTGTTTCAGCGGGCCTTGAGGTGCTGGGACGTCAAAATGATGGGACGGACTGATCGAATGCTTTTGGAGGCCATGTTTCCCAACGAGATTTCCAACACTCGTGTTTTTCAGCCAAAAAAGGGCCCGAAAGGGAATTTTCTATGGAAAAACGGGGAATTTTCTCTGGGAGGCTTCGTGTTCTTGTTTCAGCGGGCCTTGAGGTAGTGGGACGTCAAAATGATGGGACGGACTGATCGAA
Source organism: Eucalyptus coolabah (assembly GCA_014182585.1). NCBI lineage: Eukaryota > Viridiplantae > Streptophyta > Magnoliopsida > Myrtales > Myrtaceae > Eucalyptus > Eucalyptus coolabah. The sequence goes on along the minus strand of CM024629.1, from coordinate 1,201,065 downwards.
TGCTTTTGGAGGCCATGTTTCCCAACGAGATTTCCAACACTCGTGTTTTTCAGCCAAAAAAGGGCCCGAAAGGGAATTTTCTATGGAAAAACGGGGAATTTTCTGTGGAGGCTTCGTGTTCTTGTTTCAGCGGGCCTTCGGGGTGTGGGACGTCCAAAATGATGGGACGGACTGATCGAATGCTTTTGGAGGCCATGTTTCCCAACAGATTTCCAACACTCGTGTTTTTCAGCCAAAAAAAAAAGGCCCGAAAGGGAATTTTCTATGGAAAAACGGGAATTTTCTGTGGAGGCTTCGTGTTCTTGTTTCAGCGGGCCTTCGAGGGTGGGACGTCAAAATGATGGGACGGACTGATCGAATGCTTTTGGAGGCCATGTTTCCCAACGAGATTTCCAACACTCGTGTTTTTCAGCCAAAAAAGGGCCGAAAGGGAATTTTCTATGGAAAAACGGGAATTTTCTCTGTGGAGGCTTCGTGTTCTTGTTTCAGCGGGCCTTGGGGTGTGGGACGTCAAAATGATGGGACGGACTGATCGAATGCTTTTGGAGGCCATGTTTCCCAACGAGATTTCCAACACTCGTGTTTTTCAGCCAAAAAAGGGCCCGAAAGGGAATTTTCTATGGAAAAACGGGGAATTTTCTCTGTGGAGGCTTCGTGTTCTTGTTTCAGCGGGCCTTCGGGGTGCTGGGACGTCAAAATGATGGGACGGACTGATCGAATGCTTTTGGAGGCCATGTTTCCCAACGATTTCCAACACTCGTGTTTTTCAGCCAAAAAAGGGCCCGAAAGGGAATTTTCTATGGAAAAACGAGGGAATTTTCTCTGTGGAGGCTTCGTGTTCTTGTTTCAGCGGGCCTTGAGGGTAATGCTGGGACGTCAAAATGATGGGACGGACTGATCGAATGCTTTTGGAGGCCATGTTTCCCAACGATTTCCAACACTCGTGTTTTTCAGCCAAAAAAGGGCCGAAAGGGAATTTTCTATGGAAAAACGGGGAATTTTCTGTGGTGGCTTCGTGTTCTTGTTTCAGCGGGCCTTGAGGTGCTGGGGACGTCCAAAATGATGGGACGGACTGATCGAATGCTTTTGGAGGCCATGTTTCCCAACGATTTCCAACACTCGTGTTTTTCAGCCAAAAAAGGGCCCGAAAGGGAATTTTCTATGGAAAAACGAGGGAATTTTCTGTGGAGGCTTCGTGTTCTTGTTTCAGCGGGCCTTCGGGGTAGTGGGACGTCAAAATGATGGGACGGACTGATCGAATGCTTTTGGAGGCCATGTTTCCCAACGGATTTCCAACACTCGTGTTTTTCAGCCAAAAAAGGGCCCGAAAGGGAATTTTCTATGGAAAAACGAGGAATTTTCTCTGTGGAGGCTTCGTGTTCTTGTTTCAGCGGGCCTTCAGAGTGTGGGACGTCAAAATGATGGGACGGACTGATCGAATGCTTTTGGAGGCCATGTTTCCCAACAGATTTCCAACACTCGTGTTTTTCAGCCAAAAAAGGGCCCGAAAGGGAATTTTCTATGGAAAAACGGGGGAATTTTCTGTGGAGGCTTCGTGTTCTTGTTTCAGCGGGCCTTGGGGGTGCTTGGGACGTCAAAATGATGGGACGGACTGATCGAATGCTTTTGGAGGCCATGTTTCCCAACGATTTCCAACACTCGTGTTTTTCAGCCAAAAAAGGGCCCGAAAGGGAATTTTCTATGGAAAAACGGGGAATTTTCTCTGTGGAGGCTTCGTGTTCTTGTTTCAGCGGGCCTTGGGGTAGTGCTTGGGACGTCAAAATGATGGGACGGACTGATCGAATGCTTTTGGAGGCCATGTTTCCCAACGAGATTTCCAACACTCGTGTTTTTCAGCCAAAAAAGGGCCCGAAAGGGAATTTTCTATGGAAAAACAGGGAATTTTCTGTGGAGGCTTCGTGTTCTTGTTTCAGCGGGCCTTCGGGGTGTGGGACGTCAAAATGATGGGACGGACTGATCGAATGCTTTTGGAGGCCATGTTTCCCAACAGATTTCCAACACTCGTGTTTTTCAGCCAAAAAAGGGCCCGAAAGGGAATTTTCTATGGAAAAACGAGGGAATTTTCTGTGGAGGCTTCGTGTTCTTGTTTCAGCGGGCCTTCGAGTGTGGGACGTCAAAATGATGGGACGGACTGATCGAATGCTTTTGGAGGCCATGTTTCCCAACAGATTTCCAACACTCGTGTTTTTCAGCCAAAAAAGGGCCCGAAAGGGAATTTTCTATGGAAAAACGGGGAATTTTCTCTGTGGAGGCTTCGTGTTCTTGTTTCAGCGGGCCTTCGGGGTGCTGGGACGTCAAAATGATGGGACGGACTGATCGAATGCTTTTGGAGGCCATGTTTCCCAACGAGATTTCCAACACTCGTGTTTTTCAGCCAAAAAAGGGCCCGAAAGGGAATTTTCTATGGAAAAACGGGAATTTTCTGTGGAGGCTTCGTGTTCTTGTTTCAGCGGGCCTTGAGTGCTGGGACGTCAAAATGATGGGACGGACTGATCGAATGCTTTTGGAGGCCATGTTTCCCAACGAGATTTCCAACACTCGTGTTTTTCAGCCAAAAAAGGGCCCGAAAGGGAATTTTCTATGGAAAAACGGGGAATTTTCTCTGTGGAGGCTTCGTGTTCTTGTTTCAGCGGGCCTTCGAGGGTAGTGGGACGTCAAAATGATGGGACGGACTGATCGAATGCTTTTGGAGGCCATGTTTCCCAACGGATTTCCAACACTCGTGTTTTTCAGCCAAAAAAGGGCCCGAAAGGGAATTTTCTATGGAAAAACAGGGAATTTTCTCTGTGGAGGCTTCGTGTTCTTGTTTCAGCGGGCCTTCGGGGTGTGGGACGTCAAAATGATGGGACGGACTGATCGAATGCTTTTGGAGGCCATGTTTCCCAACGAGATTTCCAACACTCGTGTTTTTCAGCCAAAAAAGGGCCCGAAAGGGAATTTTCTATGGAAAAACGGGAATTTTCTCTGTGGAGGCTTCGTGTTCTTGTTTCAGCGGGCCTTCGGGGTAGGGACGTCAAAATGATGGGACGGACTGATCGAATGCTTTTGGAGGCCATGTTTCCCAACGAGATTTCCAACACTCGTGTTTTTCAGCCAAAAAAGGGCCCGAAAGGGAATTTTCTATGGAAAAACGGGGAATTTTCTCTGTGGAGGCTTCGTGTTCTTGTTTCAGCGGGCCTTGGGGTGTGGGGACGTCAAAATGATGGGACGGACTGATCGAATGCTTTTGGAGGCCATGTTTCCCAACAGATTTCCAACACTCGTGTTTTTCAGCCAAAAAAGGGCCCGAAAGGGAATTTTCTATGGAAAAACGAGGGAATTTTCTCTGTGGAGGCTTCGTGTTCTTGTTTCAGCGGGCCTTCGGGGGGAGTGCTTGGGACGTCAAAATGATGGGACGGACTGATCGAATGCTTTTGGAGGCCATGTTTCCCAACGAGATTTCCAACACTCGTGTTTTTCAGCCAAAAAAGGGCCCGAAAGGGAATTTTCTATGGAAAAACGGGGAATTTTCTCTGTGGAGGCTTCGTGTTCTTGTTTCAGCGGGCCTTGAGTGCTTTTGGGACGTCAAAATGATGGGACGGACTGATCGAATGCTTTTGGAGGCCATGTTTCCCAACGATTTCCAACACTCGTGTTTTTCAGCCAAAAAAGGGCCCGAAAGGGAATTTTCTATGGAAAAACGGGGAATTTTCTCTGTGGAGGCTTCGTGTTCTTGTTTCAGCGGGCCTTCAGGGTAGTGGGACGTCAAAATGATGGGACGGACTGATCGAATGCTTTTGGAGGCCATGTTTCCCAACAGATTTCCAACACTCGTGTTTTTCAGCCAAAAAAGGGCCCGAAAGGGAATTTTCTATGGAAAAACGAGGGAATTTTCTCTGTGGAGGCTTCGTGTTCTTGTTTCAGCGGGCCTTGAGTGCTTGGGACGTGGAAAATGATGGGACGGACTGATCGAATGCTTTTGGAGGCCATGTTTCCCAACAGATTTCCAACACTCGTGTTTTTCAGCCAAAAAAGGGCCCGAAAGGGAATTTTCTATGGAAAAACGGGGAATTTTCTCTGTGGAGGCTTCGTGTTCTTGTTTCAGCGGGCCTTCGGGGTAGTGGGGACGTCAAAATGATGGGACGGACTGATCGAATGCTTTTGGAGGCCATGTTTCCCAACGAGATTTCCAACACTCGTGTTTTTCAGCCAAAAAAGGGCCCGAAAGGGAATTTTCTATGGAAAAACGGGGAATTTTCTCTGTGGAGGCTTCGTGTTCTTGTTTCAGCGGGCCTTCGAGGTGTGGGACGTCAAAATGATGGGACGGACTGATCGAATGCTTTTGGAGGCCATGTTTCCCAACAGATTTCCAACACTCGTGTTTTTCAGCCAAAAAAGGGCCCGAAAGGGAATTTTCTATGGAAAAACGGGGAATTTTCTCTGTGGAGGCTTCGTGTTCTTGTTTCAGCGGGCCTTCGGGGTGCTTGGGACGTCAAAATGATGGGACGGACTGATCGAATGCTTTTGGAGGCCATGTTTCCCAACGAGATTTCCAACACTCGTGTTTTTCAGCCAAAAAAGGGCCCGAAAGGGATTTTCTATGGAAAAACGAGGGAATTTTCTGTGGAGGCTTCGTGTTCTTGTTTCAGCGGGCCTTGAGGGTAGTGGGACGTCAAAATGATGGGACGGACTGATCGAATGCTTTTGGAGGCCATGTTTCCCAACGAGATTTCCAACACTCGTGTTTTTCAGCCAAAAAAGGGCCCGAAAGGGAATTTTCTATGGAAAAACGAGGGAATTTTCTCTGTGGAGGCTTCGTGTTCTTGTTTCAGCGGGCCTTCGAGGTGCTAGGACGTCAAAATGATGGGACGGACTGATCGAATGCTTTTGGAGGCCATGTTTCCCAACAGATTTCCAACACTCGTGTTTTTCAGCCAAAAAAGGGCCCGAAAGGGAATTTTCTATGGAAAAACGGGGAATTTTCTCTGTGGAGGCTTCGTGTTCTTGTTTCAGCGGGCCTTCGGGGTGTGGGGACGTCCAAAATGATGGGACGGACTGATCGAATGCTTTTGGAGGCCATGTTTCCCAACAGATTTCCAACACTCGTGTTTTTTCAGCCAAAAAAGGGCCCGAAAGGGAATTTTCTATGGAAAAACGGGGAATTTTCTGTGGAGGCTTCGTGTTCTTGTTTCAGCGGGCCTTCGGGGTGTGGGGACGTCAAAATGATGGGACGGACTGATCGAATGCTTTTGGAGGCCATGTTTCCCAACGAGATTTCCAACACTCGTGTTTTTCAGCCAAAAAAGGGCCCGAAAAGGAATTTTCTATGGAAAAACGGGGAATTTTCTCTGTGGAGGCTTCGTGTTCTTGTTTCAGCGGGCCTTCGGGGTGCTGGGACGTCAAAATGATGGGACGGACTGATCGAATGCTTTTGGAGGCCATGTTTCCCAACGGATTTCCAACACTCGTGTTTTTCAGCCAAAAAAGGGCCCGAAAGGGAATTTTCTATGGAAAAACGGGGAATTTTCTGTGGAGGCTTCGTGTTCTTGTTTCAGCGGGCCTTCGAGTGTGGGACGTCAAAATGATGGGACGGACTGATCGAATGCTTTTGGAGGCCATGTTTCCCAACGAGATTTCCAACACTCGTGTTTTTCAGCCAAAAAAGGGCCCGAAAGGGAATTTTCTATGGAAAAACGGGAATTTTCTCTGTGGAGGCTTCGTGTTCTTGTTTCAGCGGGCCTTCGGGTGCTGGGACGTCAAAATGATGGGACGGACTGATCGAATGCTTTTGGAGGCCATGTTTCCCAACAGATTTCCAACACTCGTGTTTTTCAGCCAAAAAAGGGCCCGAAAGGGATTTTCTATGGAAAAACGGGAATTTTCTCTGTGGAGGCTTCGTGTTCTTGTTTCAGCGGGCCTTCGAGGTATGGGACGTCAAAATGATGGGACGGACTGATCGAATGCTTTTGGAGGCCATGTTTCCCAACGAGATTTCCAACACTCGTGTTTTTCAGCCAAAAAAGGGCCCGAAAGGGAATTTTCTATGGAAAAACGGGAATTTTCTGTGGAGGCTTCGTGTTCTTGTTTCAGCGGGCCTTCGGGGTGTGGGACGTCAAAATGATGGGACGGACTGATCGAATGCTTTTGGAGGCCATGTTTCCCAACAGATTTCCAACACTCGTGTTTTTCAGCCAAAAAAGGGCCCGAAAGGGAATTTTCTATGGAAAAACGGGAATTTTCTCTGTGGAGGCTTCGTGTTCTTGTTTCAGCGGGCCTTCGGGGTGCTGGGACGTCAAAATGATGGGACGGACTGATCGAATGCTTTTGGAGGCCATGTTTCCCAACGAGATTTCCAACACTCGTGTTTTTCAGCCAAAAAAGGGCCCGAAAGGGAATTTTCTATGGAAAAACGAGGGAATTTTCTGTGGAGGCTTCGTGTTCTTGTTTCAGCGGGCCTTCGGGGTAGTGGGGACGTCAAAAATGATGGGACGGACTGATCGAATGCTTTTGGAGGCCATGTTTCCCAACAGATTTCCAACACTCGTGTTTTTCAGCCAAAAAAGGGCCCGAAAGGGAATTTTCTATGGAAAAACGGGAATTTTCTGTGGAGGCTTCGTGTTCTTGTTTCAGCGGGCCTTCGGGGTGTGGGACGTCCAAAATGATGGGACGGACTGATCGAATGCTTTTGGAGGCCATGTTTCCCAACGAGATTTCCAACACTCGTGTTTTTCAGCCAAAAAAGGGCCCGAAAGGGAATTTTCTATGGAAAAACGGGGAATTTTCTCTGTGGAGGCTTCGTGTTCTTGTTTCAGCGGGCCTTGAGGGTAGTGCTGGACGTCAAAATGATGGGACGGACTGATCGAATGCTTTTGGAGGCCATGTTTCCCAACGATTTCCAACACTCGTGTTTTTCAGCCAAAAAAGGGCCCGAAAGGGAATTTTCTATGGAAAAACGGGGAATTTTCTGTGGAGGCTTCGTGTTCTTGTTTCAGCGGGCCTTCGAGGGTGGGGACGTCAAAATGATGGGACGGACTGATCGAATGCTTTTGGAGGCCATGTTTCCCAACGGATTTCCAACACTCGTGTTTTTCAGCCAAAAAAGGGCCCGAAAGGGAATTTTCTATGGAAAAACGAGGGAATTTTCTCTGTGGAGGCTTCGTGTTCTTGTTTCAGCGGGCCTTGAGGTGTGGGACGTCAAAATGATGGGACGGACTGATCGAATGCTTTTGGAGGCCATGTTTCCCAACGAGATTTCCAACACTCGTGTTTTTCAGCCAAAAAAGGGCCCGAAAGGGAATTTTCTATGGAAAAACGGGGAATTTTCTGTGGAGGCTTCGTGTTCTTGTTTCAGCGGGCCTTCGAGGTAGTGGGACGTCAAAATGATGGGACGGACTGATCGAATGCTTTTGGAGGCCATGTTTCCCAACGAGATTTCCAACACTCGTGTTTTTCAGCCAAAAAAGGGCCCGAAAGGGAATTTTCTATGGAAAAACAGGGAATTTTCTGTGGAGGCTTCGTGTTCTTGTTTCAGCGGGCCTTCGGGGTGTGGGACGTCAAAAATGATGGGACGGACTGATCGAATGCTTTTGGAGGCCATGTTTCCCAACGATTTCCAACACTCGTGTTTTTCAGCCAAAAAAGGGCCCGAAAGGGAATTTTCTATGGAAAAACGGGGGAATTTTCTCTGTGGAGGCTTCGTGTTCTTGTTTCAGCGGGCCTTCGAGGGTGTGGGACGTCAAAATGATGGGACGGACTGATCGAATGCTTTTGGAGGCCATGTTTCCCAACAGATTTCCAACACTCGTGTTTTTCAGCCAAAAAAGGGCCCGAAAGGGAATTTTCTATGGAAAAACGGGAATTTTCTCTGTGGAGGCTTCGTGTTCTTGTTTCAGCGGGCCTTCGGGGTGCTTTGGGACGTCAAAATGATGGGACGGACTGATCGAATGCTTTTGGAGGCCATGTTTCCCAACAGATTTCCAACACTCGTGTTTTTCAGCCAAAAAAGGGCCCGAAAGGGAATTTTCTATGGAAAAACGGGAATTTTCTCTGTGGAGGCTTCGTGTTCTTGTTTCAGCGGGCCTTGGGGTGTGGGACGTCAAAATGATGGGACGGACTGATCGAATGCTTTTGGAGGCCATGTTTCCCAACGAGATTTCCAACACTCGTGTTTTTCAGCCAAAAAAGGGCCCGAAAGGGAATTTTCTATGGAAAAACGGGGAATTTTCTCTGTGGAGGCTTCGTGTTCTTGTTTCAGCGGGCCTTCGAGGGTGGGGACGTCAAAATGATGGGACGGACTGATCGAATGCTTTTGGAGGCCATGTTTCCCAACGATTTCCAACACTCGTGTTTTTCAGCCAAAAAAGGGCCCGAAAGGGAATTTTCTATGGAAAAACGGGAATTTTCTCTGTGGAGGCTTCTGTTCTTGTTTCAGCGGGCCTTGAGGGGGGTGTGATGGGACGTCAAAATGATGGGACGGACTGATCGAATGCTTTTGGAGGCCATGTTTCCCATGTTTCAGATTTCCAACACTCGTGTTTTTCAGCCAAAAAAGGGCCCGAAAGGGAATTTTCTATGGAAAAACGGGAATTTTCTCTGTGGAGGCTTCGTGTTCTTGTTTCAGCGGGCCTTGAGTGCTGGGGACGTCAAAATGATGGGACGGACTGATCGAATGCTTTTGGAGGCCATGTTTCCCAACGAGATTTCCAACACTCGTGTTTTTCAGCCAAAAAAGGGCCCGAAAGGGAATTTTCTATGGAAAAACGAGGGAATTTTCTGTGTGGAGGCTTCGTGTTCTTGTTTCAGCGGGCCTTCGGGGTGTGGGACGTCAAAATGATGGGACGGACTGATCGAATGCTTTTGGAGGCCATGTTTCCCAACAGATTTCCAACACTCGTGTTTTTCAGCCAAAAAAGGGCCCGAAAGGGAATTTTCTATGGAAAAACGGGGAATTTTCTCTGTGGAGGCTTCGTGTTCTTGTTTCAGCGGGCCTTCGGGGTGTGGGACGTCAAAATGATGGGACGGACTGATCGAATGCTTTTGGAGGCCATGTTTCCCAACGAGATTTCCAACACTCGTGTTTTTCAGCCAAAAAAGGGCCGAAAGGGAATTTTCTATGGAAAAACAGGGAATTTTCTCTGTGGAGGCTTCGTGTTCTTGTTTCAGCGGGCCTTCGAGGGTGCTGGGACGTCAAAATGATGGGACGGACTGATCGAATGCTTTTGGAGGCCATGTTTCCCAACGAGATTTCCAACACTCGTGTTTTTCAGCCAAAAAAGGGCCCGAAAGGGAATTTTCTATGGAAAAACGGGGAATTTTCTCTGTGGAGGCTTCGTGTTCTTGTTTCAGCGGGCCTTCGAGTGCTTGGGACGTCAAAATGATGGGACGGACTGATCGAATGCTTTTGGAGGCCATGTTTCCCAACAGATTTCCAACACTCGTGTTTTTCAGCCAAAAAAGGGCCCGAAAGGGAATTTTCTATGGAAAAACGGGGGAATTTTCTGTGGAGGCTTCGTGTTCTTGTTTCAGCGGGCCTTCGGGGTAGTGGGGACGTCAAAATGATGGGACGGACTGATCGAATGCTTTTGGAGGCCATGTTTCCCAACGAGATTTCCAACACTCGTGTTTTTCAGCCAAAAAAGGGCCCGAAAGGGAATTTTCTATGGAAAAACGGGGAATTTTCTGTGGAGGCTTCGTGTTCTTGTTTCAGCGGGCCTTCGAGGGTGCTGGGACGTCAAAATGATGGGACGGACTGATCGAATGCTTTTGGAGGCCATGTTTCCCAACGAGATTTCCAACACTCGTGTTTTTCAGCCAAAAAAGGGCCCGAAAGAATTTTCTATGGAAAAACGGGGAATTTTCTCTGTGGAGGCTTCGTGTTCTTGTTTCAGCGGGCCTTGAGGGTGTGGGGACGTCAAAATGATGGGACGGACTGATCGAATGCTTTTGGAGGCCATGTTTCCCAACAGATTTCCAACACTCGTGTTTTTCAGCCAAAAAAGGGCCCGAAAGGGAATTTTCTATGGAAAAACGAGGGAATTTTCTGTGGAGGCTTCGTGTTCTTGTTTCAGCGGGCCTTGAGTGTGGGACGTCAAAATGATGGGACGGACTGATCGAATGCTTTTGGAGGCCATGTTTCCCAACGATTTCCAACACTCGTGTTTTTCAGGCCAAAAAAGGGCCCGAAAGGGAATTTTCTATGGAAAAACGGGGAATTTTCTCTGTGGAGGCTTCGTGTTCTTGTTTCAGCGGGCCTTCGAGGTGTGGGGACGTCAAAATGATGGGACGGACTGATCGAATGCTTTTGGAGGCCATGTTTCCCAACGAGATTTCCAACACTCGTGTTTTTCAGCCAAAAAAGGGCCCGAAAGGGAATTTTCTATGGAAAAACGGGGAATTTTCTCTGTGGAGGCTTCGTGTTCTTGTTTCAGCGGGCCTTCGGGGTGCTGGGACGTCAAAATGATGGGACGGACTGATCGAATGCTTTTGGAGGCCATGTTTCCCAACGAGATTTCCAACACTCGTGTTTTTCAGCCAAAAAAGGGCCCGAAAGGGAATTTTCTATGGAAAAACGGGGAATTTTCTCTGTGGAGGCTTCGTGTTCTTGTTTCAGCGGGCCTTCGAGGTGTGGGACGTCAAAATGATGGGACGGACTGATCGAATGCTTTTGGAGGCCATGTTTCCCAACAGATTTCCAACACTCGTGTTTTTCAGCCAAAAAAGGGCCCGAAAGGGAATTTTCTATGGAAAAACGGGGAATTTTCTGTGGAGGCTTCGTGTTCTTGTTTCAGCGGGCCTTCGGGGTAGTGGGACGTCCAAAATGATGGGACGGACTGATCGAATGCTTTTGGAGGCCATGTTTCCCAACGAGATTTCCAACACTCGTGTTTTTCAGCCAAAAAAGGGCCCGAAAGGGAATTTTCTATGGAAAAACGGGAATTTTCTCTGTGGAGGCTTCGTGTTCTTGTTTCAGCGGGCCTTCGGGGTGTGGGGACGTCAAAATGATGGGACGGACTGATCGAATGCTTTTGGAGGCCATGTTTCCCAACAGATTTCCAACACTCGTGTTTTTCAGCCAAAAAAGGGCCCGAAAGGGAATTTTCTATGGAAAAACGGGGAATTTTCTCTGTGGAGGCTTCGTGTTCTTGTTTCAGCGGGCCTTCGAGGGTGCTGGGACGTCAAAATGATGGGACGGACTGATCGAATGCTTTTGGAGGCCATGTTTCCCAACGAGATTTCCAACACTCGTGTTTTTCAGCCAAAAAAGGGCCCGAAAGGGAATTTTCTATGGAAAAACGGGGAATTTTCTCTGTGTGGAGCTTCGTGTTCTTGTTTCAGCGGGCCTTCGGGGTGTGGGACGTCAAAATGATGGGACGGACTGATCGAATGCTTTTGGAGGCCATGTTTCCCAACGAGATTTCCAACACTCGTGTTTTTCAGCCAAAAAAGGGCCCGAAAGGGAATTTTCTATGGAAAAACGAGGGAATTTTCTCTGTGGAGGCTTCGTGTTCTTGTTTCAGCGGGCCTTCGGGGTGTGGGACGTCAAAAATGATGGGACGGACTGATCGAATGCTTTTGGAGGCCATGTTTCCCAACGAGATTTCCAACACTCGTGTTTTTCAGCCAAAAAAGGGCCCGAAAGGGAATTTTCTATGGAAAAACGGGAATTTTCTCTGTGGAGGCTTCGTGTTCTTGTTTCAGCGGGCCTTCGAGGTGTGGGACGTCAAAATGATGGGACGGACTGATCGAATGCTTTTGGAGGCCATGTTTCCCAACAGATTTCCAACACTCGTGTTTTTCAGCCAAAAAAGGGCCCGAAAGGGAATTTTCTATGGAAAAACGGGGAATTTTCTCTGTGGAGGCTTCGTGTTCTTGTTTCAGCGGGCCTTCGGTGGAGTTCGTGGGACGTGGAAAATGATGGGACGGACTGATCGAATGCTTTTGGAGGCCATGTTTCCCAACAGATTTCCAACACTCGTGTTTTTCAGCCAAAAAAGGGCCCGAAAGGGAATTTTCTATGGAAAAACGGGGAATTTTCTCTGTGGAGGCTTCGTGTTCTTGTTTCAGCGGGCCTTCGGGGTGCTTGGGACGTCCAAAATGATGGGACGGACTGATCGAATGCTTTTGGAGGCCATGTTTCCCAACAGATTTCCAACACTCGTGTTTTTCAGCCAAAAAAGGGCCCGAAAGGGAATTTTCTATGGAAAAACGGGGAATTTTCTGTGGAGGCTTCGTGTTCTTGTTTCAGCGGGCCTTGGGGAGTGTTGGGACGTCAAAATGATGGGACGGACTGATCGAATGCTTTTGGAGGCCATGTTTCCCAACGAGATTTCCAACACTCGTGTTTTTCAGCCAAAAAAGGGCCCGAAAGGGAATTTTCTATGGAAAAACAGGGAATTTTCTCTGTGGAGGCTTCGTGTTCTTTTTTCAGCGGGCCTTGAGGGTGTTGGGACGTCAAAATGATGGGACGGACTGATCGAATGCTTTTGGAGGCCATGTTTCCCAACGAGATTTCCAACACTCGTGTTTTTCAGCCAAAAAAGGGCCCGAAAGGGAATTTTCTATGGAAAAACGGGAATTTTCTCTGTGGAGGCTTCGTGTTCTTGTTTCAGCGGGCCTTCGAGGGTGCTCGGACGTCAAAATGATGGGACGGACTGATCGAATGCTTTTGGAGGCCATGTTTCCCAACGAGATTTCCAACACTCGTGTTTTTCAGCCAAAAAAGGGCCCGAAAGGGAATTTTCTATGGAAAAACGGGGAATTTTCTCTGTGGAGGCTTCGTGTTCTTGTTTCAGCGGGCCTTCGGGGTGCTGGGACGTCAAAATGATGGGACGGACTGATCGAATGCTTTTGGAGGCCATGTTTCCCAACGAGATTTCCAACACTCGTGTTTTTCAGCCAAAAAAGGGCCCGAAAGGGAATTTTCTATGGAAAAACGGGGAATTTTCTGTGGAGGCTTCGTGTTCTTGTTTCAGCGGGCCTTGAGGTGCTGGGACGTCAAAATGATGGGACGGACTGATCGAATGCTTTTGGAGGCCATGTTTCCCAACAGATTTCCAACACTCGTGTTTTTCAGCCAAAAAAGGGCCCGAAAGGGAATTTTCTATGGAAAAACGGGGAATTTTCTCTGTGGAGGCTTCGTGTTCTTGTTTCAGCGGGCCTTCGGGTGCTGGGACGTCAAAATGATGGGACGGACTGATCGAATGCTTTTGGAGGCCATGTTTCCCAACGAGATTTCCAACACTCGTGTTTTTCAGCCAAAAAAGGGCCGAAAGGGAATTTTCTATGGAAAAACGGGAATTTTCTGTGGAGGCTTCGTGTTCTTGTTTCAGCGGGCCTTCGAGTAGTGGGACGTCAAAATGATGGGACGGACTGATCGAATGCTTTTGGAGGCCATGTTTCCCAACAGATTTCCAACACTCGTGTTTTTTCAGCCAAAAAAGGGCCCGAAAGGGAATTTTCTATGGAAAAACGGGGAATTTTCTGTGGAGGCTTCGTGTTCTTGTTTCAGCGGGCCTTCGGGTGTAGTGGGACGTCAAAATGATGGGACGGACTGATCGAATGCTTTTGGAGGCCATGTTTCCCAACAGATTTCCAACACTCGTGTTTTTCAGCCAAAAAAGGGCCCGAAAGGGAATTTTCTATGGAAAAACGGGAATTTTCTCTGTGGAGGCTTCGTGTTCTTGTTTCAGCGGGCCTTCGAGTAGTGGGACGTCAAAATGATGGGACGGACTGATCGAATGCTTTTGGAGGCCATGTTTCCCAACAGATTTCCAACACTCGTGTTTTTCAGCCAAAAAAGGGCCCGAAAGGGAATTTTCTATGGAAAAACGGGGAATTTTCTGTGGAGGCTTCGTGTTCTTGTTTCAGCGGGCCTTCGGGGTAGTGCTGGGGACGTCAAAATGATGGGACGGACTGATCGAATGCTTTTGGAGGCCATGTTTCCCAACAGATTTCCAACACTCGTGTTTTTCAGCCAAAAAAGGGCTAAAGGGAATTTTCTATGGAAAAACGGGGAATTTTCTCTGTGGAGGCTTCGTGTTCTTGTTTCAGCGGGCCTTGAGTGTGGGACGTCAAAATGATGGGACGGACTGATCGAATGCTTTTGGAGGCCATGTTTCCCAACGAGATTTCCAACACTCGTGTTTTTCAGCCAAAAAAGGGCCCGAAAGGGAATTTTCTATGGAAAAACAGGGAATTTTCTCTGTGGAGGCTTCGTGTTCTTGTTTCAGCGGGCCTTCAGGGTAGTGCTTGGACGTCAAAATGATGGGACGGACTGATCGAATGCTTTTGGAGGCCATGTTTCCCAACGAGATTTCCAACACTCGTGTTTTTCAGCCAAAAAAGGGCCCGAAAGGGAATTTTCTATGGAAAAACGGGGAATTTTCTCTGTGGAGGCTTCGTGTTCTTGTTTCAGCGGGCCTTGGGGTAGTGCTTGGGACGTCAAAATGATGGGACGGACTGATCGAATGCTTTTGGAGGCCATGTTTCCCAACGAGATTTCCAACACTCGTGTTTTTCAGCCAAAAAAGGGCCGAAAGGGAATTTTCTATGGAAAAACGGGAATTTTCTCTGTGGAGGCTTCGTGTTCTTGTTTCAGCGGGCCTTCGAGTGTGGGACGTCAAAATGATGGGACGGACTGATCGAATGCTTTTGGAGGCCATGTTTCCCAACGAGATTTCCAACACTCGTGTTTTTCAGCCAAAAAAGGGCCCGAAAGGGAATTTTCTATGGAAAAACGGGGAATTTTCTCTGTGGAGGCTTCGTGTTCTTGTTTCAGCGGGCCTTCGGGGTGCTGGGACGTCAAAATGATGGGACGGACTGATCGAATGCTTTTGGAGGCCATGTTTCCCAACGAGATTTCCAACACTCGTGTTTTTCAGCCAAAAAAGGGCCCGAAAGGGAATTTTCTATGGAAAAACGGGGAATTTTCTCTGTGGAGGCTTCGTGTTCTTGTTTCAGCGGGCCTTGAGTGCTTGGGACGTCAAAATGATGGGACGGACTGATCGAATGCTTTTGGAGGCCATGTTTCCCAACGATTTCCAACACTCGTGTTTTTCAGCCAAAAAAGGGCCCGAAAGGGAATTTTCTATGGAAAAACGGGAATTTTCTCTGTGGAGGCTTCGTGTTCTTGTTTCAGCGGGCCTTCGGGGTAGTGCTGGGACGTCAAAAATGATGGGACGGACTGATCGAATGCTTTTGGAGGCCATGTTTCCCAACGAGATTTCCAACACTCGTGTTTTTCAGCCAAAAAAGGGCCCGAAAGGGAATTTTCTATGGAAAAACGGGGAATTTTCTGTGGAGGCTTCGTGTTCTTGTTTCAGCGGGCCTTCGGGGGTGCTGGGACGTCAAAATGATGGGACGGACTGATCGAATGCTTTTGGAGGCCATGTTTCCCAACGAGATTTCCAACACTCGTGTTTTTCAGCCAAAAAAGGGCCCGAAAAGGAATTTTCTATGGAAAAACGGGGGAATTTTCTCTGTGGAGGCTTCGTGTTCTTGTTTCAGCGGGCCTTCGAGGTGCTGGGACGTCAAAATGATGGGACGGACTGATCGAATGCTTTTGGAGGCCATGTTTCCCAACAGATTTCCAACACTCGTGTTTTTCAGCCAAAAAAGGGCCCGAAAGGGAATTTTCTATGGAAAAACGGGGAATTTTCTGTGGAGGCTTCGTGTTCTTGTTTCAGCGGGCCTTCGGGTGCTGGGACGTCAAAATGATGGGACGGACTGATCGAATGCTTTTGGAGGCCATGTTTCCCAACAGATTTCCAACACTCGTGTTTTTTCAGCCAAAAAAGGGCCCGAAAGGGAATTTTCTATGGAAAAACAGGGAATTTTCTCTGTGGAGGCTTCGTGTTCTTGTTTCAGCGGGCCTTCAGGGTAGTGGGACGTGGAAAATGATGGGACGGACTGATCGAATGCTTTTGGAGGCCATGTTTCCCAACAGATTTCCAACACTCGTGTTTTTTCAGCCAAAAAAGGGCCCGAAAGGGAATTTTCTATGGAAAAACAGGGAATTTTCTCTGTGGAGGCTTCGTGTTCTTGTTTCAGCGGGCCTTGGGGTGTGGGACGTCAAAATGATGGGACGGACTGATCGAATGCTTTTGGAGGCCATGTTTCCCAACGAGATTTCCAACACTCGTGTTTTTCAGCCAAAAAAGGGCCCGAAAGGGAATTTTCTATGGAAAAACGGGAATTTTCTGTGGAGGCTTCGTGTTCTTGTTTCAGCGGGCCTTCGAGGGTGCTGGGACGTCAAAATGATGGGACGGACTGATCGAATGCTTTTGGAGGCCATGTTTCCCAACGAGATTTCCAACACTCGTGTTTTTCAGCCAAAAAAGGGCCCGAAAGGGAATTTTCTATGGAAAAACGAGGGAATTTTCTCTGTGGAGGCTTCGTGTTCTTGTTTCAGCGGGCCTTCGGGGGCTGTGGGACGTCAAAATGATGGGACGGACTGATCGAATGCTTTTGGAGGCCATGTTTCCCAACAGATTTCCAACACTCGTGTTTTTTCAGCCAAAAAAGGGCCCGAAAGGGAATTTTCTATGGAAAAACGGGGAATTTTCTCTGTGGAGGCTTCGTGTTCTTGTTTCAGCGGGCCTTCAGGGTGTGGGACGTGGAAAATGATGGGACGGACTGATCGAATGCTTTTGGAGGCCATGTTTCCCAACGAGATTTCCAACACTCGTGTTTTTCAGCCAAAAAAGGGCCCGAAAGGGAATTTTCTATGGAAAAACGGGAATTTTCTGTGGAGGCTTCGTGTTCTTGTTTCAGCGGGCCTTGAGTGCTGGGACGTCAAAATGATGGGACGGACTGATCGAATGCTTTTGGAGGCCATGTTTCCCAACGATTTCCAACACTCGTGTTTTTCAGCCAAAAAAGGGCCCGAAAGGGAATTTTCTATGGAAAAACGGGGAATTTTCTCTGTGGAGGCTTCGTGTTCTTGTTTCAGCGGGCCTTCGGGTGTTGGGACGTCCAAAATGATGGGACGGACTGATCGAATGCTTTTGGAGGCCATGTTTCCCAACGAGATTTCCAACACTCGTGTTTTTCAGCCAAAAAAGGGCCCGAAAGGGAATTTTCTATGGAAAAACGGGGAATTTTCTCTGTGGAGGCTTCGTGTTCTTGTTTCAGCGGGCCTTCGGGGTGCTTGGGACGTCAAAATGATGGGACGGACTGATCGAATGCTTTTGGAGGCCATGTTTCCCAACAGATTTCCAACACTCGTGTTTTTCAGCCAAAAAAGGCCCGAAAGGGAATTTTCTATGGAAAAACGGGGAATTTTCTCTGTGGAGGCTTCGTGTTCTTGTTTCAGCGGGCCTTCGGGGGTGCTAGTGGGGACGTCAAAATGATGGGACGGACTGATCGAATGCTTTTGGAGGCCATGTTTCCCAACGAGATTTCCAACACTCGTGTTTTTCAGCCAAAAAAGGGCCCGAAAGGGAATTTTCTATGGAAAAACGGGGAATTTTCTCTGTGGAGGCTTCGTGTTCTTGTTTCAGCGGGCCTTGAGGGTGCTTGGGACGTCAAAATGATGGGACGGACTGATCGAATGCTTTTGGAGGCCATGTTTCCCAACAGATTTCCAACACTCGTGTTTTTCAGCCAAAAAAGGGCCCGAAAGGGAATTTTCTATGGAAAAACGGGAATTTTCTGTGGAGGCTTCGTGTTCTTGTTTCAGCGGGCCTTCGAGGGTGTGGGGACGTCAAAATGATGGGACGGACTGATCGAATGCTTTTGGAGGCCATGTTTCCCAACAGATTTCCAACACTCGTGTTTTTCAGCCAAAAAAGGCCCGAAAGGGAATTTTCTATGGAAAAACGGGAATTTTCTGTGGAGGCTTCGTGTTCTTGTTTCAGCGGGCCTTCGAGGTGCTGGGACGTCAAAATGATGGGACGGACTGATCGAATGCTTTTGGAGGCCATGTTTCCCAACAGATTTCCAACACTCGTGTTTTTCAGCCAAAAAAGGGCCCGAAAGGGAATTTTCTATGGAAAAACGGGGAATTTTCTCTGTGGAGGCTTCGTGTTCTTGTTTCAGCGGGCCTTGAGGGTGCTGGGACGTCAAAATGATGGGACGGACTGATCGAATGCTTTTGGAGGCCATGTTTCCCAACGAGATTTCCAACACTCGTGTTTTTCAGCCAAAAAAGGGCCCGAAAGGGATTTTCTATGGAAAAACGAGGGAATTTTCTCTGTGGAGGCTTCGTGTTCTTGTTTCAGCGGGCCTTCGGGGTAGTGTGCTGGGACGTCAAAATGATGGGACGGACTGATCGAATGCTTTTGGAGGCCATGTTTCCCAACAGATTTCCAACACTCGTGTTTTTCAGCCAAAAAAGGGCCGAAAGGGAATTTTCTATGGAAAAACGGGAATTTTCTCTGTGGAGGCTTCGTGTTCTTGTTTCAGCGGGCCTTCGGGTAGTGCTTGGGACGTCAAAATGATGGGGGACTGATCGAATGCTTTTGGAGGCCATGTTTCCCAACGATTTCCAACACTCGTGTTTTTTCAGCCAAAAAAGGGCCCGAAAGGGAATTTTCTATGGAAAAACGGGGAATTTTCTGTGGAGGCTTCGTGTTCTTGTTTCAGCGGGCCTTGGGGTGCTGGGACGTCAAAATGATGGGACGGACTGATCGAATGCTTTTGGAGGCCATGTTTCCCAACGAGATTTCCAACACTCGTGTTTTTCAGCCAAAAAAAGGGCTATGAAAGGGAATTTTCTATGGAAAAACGGGGAATTTTCTGTGGAGGCTTCGTGTTCTTGTTTCAGCGGGCCTTCGGGGCTGGGGACGTCAAAATGATGGGACGGACTGATCGAATGCTTTTGGAGGCCATGTTTCCCAACAGATTTCCAACACTCGTGTTTTTCAGCCAAAAAAGGGCCCGAGAAAGGGAATTTTCTATGGAAAAACGGGGAATTTTCTCTGTGGAGGCTTCGTGTTCTTGTTTCAGCGGGCCCTTCGAGGTGCTTGGGACGTCAAAATGATGGGACGGACTGATCGAATGCTTTTGGAGGCCATGTTTCCCAACGAGATTTCCAACACTCGTGTTTTTCAGCCAAAAAAGGGCCCGAAAGGGAATTTTCTATGGAAAAACGGGAATTTTCTCTGTGGAGGCTTCGTGTTCTTGTTTCAGCGGGCCTTGAGTGTGGGACGTCAAAATGATGGGACGGACTGATCGAATGCTTTTGGAGGCCATGTTTCCCAACGAGATTTCCAACACTCGTGTTTTTCAGCCAAAAAAGGGCCCGAAAGGGAATTTTCTATGGAAAAACGGGGAATTTTCTCTGTGGAGGCTTCGTGTTCTTGTTTCAGCGGGCCTTCGGGAGTGCTTGGGACGTCAAAATGATGGGACGGACTGATCGAATGCTTTTGGAGGCCATGTTTCCCAACGATTTCCAACACTCGTGTTTTTCAGCCAAAAAAGGGCCGAAAGGGAATTTTCTATGGAAAAACAGGGAATTTTCTCTGTGGAGGCTTCGTGTTCTTGTTTCAGCGGGCCTTCGGGTGCTAGGGGACGTCAAAATGATGGGACGGACTGATCGAATGCTTTTGGAGGCCATGTTTCCCAACAGATTTCCAACACTCGTGTTTTTCAGCCAAAAAAGGGCCCGAAAGGGAATTTTCTATGGAAAAACGGGGAATTTTCTCTGTGGAGGCTTCGTGTTCTTGTTTCAGCGGGCCTTGAGGTGCTTGGGACGTCAAAATGATGGGACGGACTGATCGAATGCTTTTGGAGGCCATGTTTCCCAACGATTTCCAACACTCGTGTTTTTCAGCCAAAAAAGGGCCGAAAGGGAATTTTCTATGGAAAAACAGGGAATTTTCTCTGTGGAGGCTTCGTGTTCTTGTTTCAGCGGGCCTTCGAGGGTGTGGGACGTCAAAATGATGGGACGGACTGATCGAATGCTTTTGGAGGCCATGTTTCCCAACAGATTTCCAACACTCGTGTTTTTCAGCCAAAAAAGGGCCCGAAAGGGAATTTTCTATGGAAAAACGGGGAATTTTCTCTGTGGAGGCTTCGTGTTCTTGTTTCAGCGGGCCTTCGGGGTGCTTGGGACGTCAAAATGATGGGACGGACTGATCGAATGCTTTTGGAGGCCATGTTTCCCAACGAGATTTCCAACACTCGTGTTTTTCAGCCAAAAAAGGGCCGAAAGGGAATTTTCTATGGAAAAACGGGAATTTTCTGTGGAGGCTTCGTGTTCTTGTTTCAGCGGGCCTTGAGTGTAGGGGGCGTCAAAATGATGGGACGGACTGATCGAATGCTTTTGGAGGCCATGTTTCCCAACAGATTTCCAACACTCGTGTTTTTCAGCCAAAAAAGGGCCCGAAAGGGAATTTTCTATGGAAAAACGGGAATTTTCTCTGTGGAGGCTTCGTGTTCTTGTTTCAGCGGGCCTTCGGGTGTTGGGACGTCAAAATGATGGGACGGACTGATCGAATGCTTTTGGAGGCCATGTTTCCCAACAGATTTCCAACACTCGTGTTTTTCAGCCAAAAAAGGGCCCGAAAGGGAATTTTCTATGGAAAAACGGGAATTTTCTCTGTGGAGGCTTCGTGTTCTTGTTTCAGCGGGCCTTCGGGGTAGTGGGACGTCAAAATGATGGGACGGACTGATCGAATGCTTTTGGAGGCCATGTTTCCCAACGAGATTTCCAACACTCGTGTTTTTCAGCCAAAAAAGGGCCCGAAAGGGAATTTTCTATGGAAAAACAGGGAATTTTCTCTGTGGAGGCTTCGTGTTCTTGTTTCAGCGGGCCTTGAGTGCTGGGACGTCCAAAATGATGGGACGGACTGATCGAATGCTTTTGGAGGCCATGTTTCCCAACGAGATTTCCAACACTCGTGTTTTTCAGCCAAAAAAGGGCCCGAAAGGGAATTTTCTATGGAAAAACAGGGAATTTTCTCTGTGGAGGCTTCGTGTTCTTGTTTCAGCGGGCCTTCGAGGGTGCTGGGACGTCAAAATGATGGGACGGACTGATCGAATGCTTTTGGAGGCCATGTTTCCCAACAGATTTCCAACACTCGTGTTTTTCAGCCAAAAAAGGGCCCGAAAGGGAATTTTCTATGGAAAAACGGGAATTTTCTCTGTGGAGGCTTCGTGTTCTTGTTTCAGCGGGCCTTCGAGTGTTGGGACGTCAAAATGATGGGACGGACTGATCGAATGCTTTTGGAGGCCATGTTTCCCAACGGATTTCCAACACTCGTGTTTTTCAGCCAAAAAAGGGCCCGAAAGGGAATTTTCTATGGAAAAACGGGAATTTTCTCTGTGGAGGCTTCGTGTTCTTGTTTCAGCGGGCCTTCGAGGTGTAGTGGGACGTCAAAATGATGGGACGGACTGATCGAATGCTTTTGGAGGCCATGTTTCCCAACGAGATTTCCAACACTCGTGTTTTTCAGCCAAAAAAGGGCCCGAAAGGGAATTTTCTATGGAAAAACGCAGGGAATTTTCTCTGTGGAGGCTTCGTGTTCTTGTTTCAGCGGGCCTTGAGGTGGGGGACGTGGAAAATGATGGGACGGACTGATCGAATGCTTTTGGAGGCCATGTTTCCCAACGATTTCCAACACTCGTGTTTTTCAGCCAAAAAAGGGCCCGAAAGGGAATTTTCTATGGAAAAACGGGGAATTTTCTCTGGGAGGCTTCGTGTTCTTGTTTCAGCGGGCCTTCGAGGGTGTGGGACGTCAAAATGATGGGACGGACTGATCGAATGCTTTTGGAGGCCATGTTTCCCAACGATTTCCAACACTCGTGTTTTTCAGCCAAAAAAGGGCCCGAAAGGGAATTTTCTATGGAAAAACGGGGAATTTTCTCTGTGGAGGCTTCGTGTTCTTGTTTCAGCGGGCCTTGAGGTAGTGCTTGGGACGTCAAAATGATGGGACGGACTGATCGAATGCTTTTGGAGGCCATGTTTCCCAACGAGATTTCCAACACTCGTGTTTTTCAGCAAAAAAAAAAAAAACGGCCCGAAAGGGAATTTTCTATGGAAAAACAGGGAATTTTCTCTGTGGAGGCTTCGTGTTCTTGTTTCAGCGGGCCTTGAGGTGTGGGACGTCAAAATGATGGGACGGACTGATCGAATGCTTTTGGAGGCCATGTTTCCCAACAGATTTCCAACACTCGTGTTTTTCAGCCAAAAAAGGGCCCGAAAGGGAATTTTCTATGGAAAAACAGGGAATTTTCTCTGTGGAGGCTTCGTGTTCTTGTTTCAGCGGGCCTTCAGGGTGCTGGGACGTCAAAATGATGGGACGGACTGATCGAATGCTTTTGGAGGCCATGTTTCCCAACGAGATTTCCAACACTCGTGTTTTTCAGCCAAAAAAGGGCCCGAAAGGGAATTTTCTATGGAAAAACAGGGAATTTTCTGTGGAGGCTTCGTGTTCTTGTTTCAGCGGGCCTTGAGGTAGTGCTGGGACGTGGAAAATGATGGGACGGACTGATCGAATGCTGCTTTGGAGGCCATGTTTCCCAACGGATTTCCAACACTCGTGTTTTTCAGCCAAAAAAGGGCCCGAAAGGGAATTTTCTATGGAAAAACAGGGAATTTTCTCTGTGGAGGCTTCGTGTTCTTGTTTCAGCGGGCCTTCAGGGTACTGGGACGTCAAAATGATGGGACGGACTGATCGAATGCTTTTGGAGGCCATGTTTCCCAACGGATTTCCAACACTCGTGTTTTTCAGCCAAAAAAGGGCCCGAAAGGGAATTTTCTATGGAAAAACGGGGAATTTTCTCTGTGGAGGCTTCGTGTTCTTGTTTCAGCGGGCCTTGAGTGTGGGGACGTCAAAATGATGGGACGGACTGATCGAATGCTTTTGGAGGCCATGTTTCCCAACGGATTTCCAACACTCGTGTTTTTCAGCCAAAAAAGGGCCCGAAAGGGAATTTTCTATGGAAAAACAGGGAATTTTCTGTGGAGGCTTCGTGTTCTTGTTTCAGCGGGCCTTCGAGTAGTGCTCCAGGGACGTCAAAATGATGGGACGGACTGATCGAATGCTTTTGGAGGCCATGTTTCCCAACGGATTTCCAACACTCGTGTTTTTCAGCCAAAAAAGGGCCGAAAGGGAATTTTCTATGGAAAAACAGGGAATTTTCTCTGTGGAGGCTTCGTGTTCTTGTTTCAGCGGGCCTTGGGGTGTGGGACGTCAAAATGATGGGACGGACTGATCGAATGCTTTTGGAGGCCATGTTTCCCAACGATTTCCAACACTCGTGTTTTTCAGCCAAAAAAGGGCCCGAAAGGGAATTTTCTATGGAAAAACGGGAATTTTCTCTGTGGAGGCTTCGTGTTCTTGTTTCAGCGGGCCTTGGGGTGCTTGGGACGTGGAAAATGATGGGACGGACTGATCGAATGCTTTTGGAGGCCATGTTTCCCAACAGATTTCCAACACTCGTGTTTTTTCAGCCAAAAAAGGGCCCGAAAGGGAATTTTCTATGGAAAAACAGGGAATTTTCTCTGTGGAGGCTTCGTGTTCTCGTTTCAGCGGGCCTTCAGGGTACTCGGACGTCCAAAACGATGGGACGGACTGATGGAATGCTTTTGGAGGCCATGTTTCCCAACAGATTTCCAACACTCGTGTTTTTTCAGCCAAAAAAGGGCCCGAAAGGGAATTTTCTATGGAAAAACAGGGAATTTTCTGTGGAGGCTTCGTGTTCTTGTTTCAGCGGGCCTTCGGGGTGCTGGGACGTCAAAATGATGGGACGGACTGATCGAATGCTTTTGGAGGCCATGTTTCCCAACGATTTCCAACACTCGTGTTTTTCAGCCAAAAAAGGGCCCGAAAGGGAATTTTCTATGGAAAAACGGGGAATTTTCTCTGTGGAGGCTTCGTGTTCTTGTTTCAGCGGGCCTTCGAGGTGTGGGACGTCAAAATGATGGGACGGACTGATCGAATGCTTTTGGAGGCCATGTTTCCCAACGATTTCCAACACTCGTGTTTTTCAGCCAAAAAAGGGCCCGAAGGGAATTTTCTATGGAAAAACAGGGAATTTTCTGTGGAGGCTTCGTGTTCTTGTTTCAGCGGGCCTTGAGGGTCTGGGACGTCAAAATGATGGGACGGACTGATCGAATGCTTTTGGAGGCCATGTTTCCCAACGGATTTCCAACACTCGTGTTTTTCAGCCAAAAAAGGGCCCGAAGGGAATTTTCTATGGAAAAACGGGGAATTTTCTCTGTGGAGGCTTCGTGTTCTTGTTTCAGCGGGCCTTGGGGTGTGGGACGTCAAAATGATGGGACGGACTGATCGAATGCTTTTGGAGGCCATGTTTCCCAACAGATTTCCAACACTCGTGTTTTTCAGCCAAAAAAAAGGCCCGAAAGGGAATTTTCTATGGAAAAACAGGGAATTTTCTCTGTGGAGCTTCGTGTTCTTGTTTCAGCGGGCCTTGAAGTGTTCTTGGGACGTCAAAATGATGGGACGGACTGATCGAATGCTTTTGGAGGCCATGTTTCCCAACGATTTCCAACACTCGTGTTTTTCAGCCAAAAAAGGGCCCGAAAGGGAATTTTCTATGGAAAAACAGGGAATTTTCTCTGTGGAGGCTTCGTGTTCTTGTTTCAGCGGGCCTTCAGGGTACTGGGACGTCCAAATGATGGGACGGACTGATCGAATGCTTTTGGAGGCCATGTTTCCCAACGGATTTCCAACACTCGTGTTTTTCAGCCAAAAAAGGGCCCGAAAGGGAATTTTCTATGGAAAAACAGGGAATTTTCTCTGTGGAGGCTTCGTGTTCTTGTTTCAGCGGGCCTTGAGGGGGTGCTGGGACGTCAAAATGATGGGACGGACTGATCGAATGCTTTTGGAGGCCATGTTTCCCATCGATTTCCAACACTCGTGTTTTTCAGCCAAAAAAGGGCCCGAAAGGGAATTTTCTATGGAAAAACAGGGAATTTTCTCTGTGGAGCTTCGTGTTCTTGTTTCAGCGGGCCTTCGAGGTAGCTGGGACGTGCAAAATGATGGGACGGACTGATCGAATGCTTTTGGAGCCATGTTTCCCATCGGATTTCCAACACTCGTGTTTTTCAGCCAAAAAATGGCCCGAAAGGGAATTTTCTATGGAAAAACAGGGAATTTTCTCTGTGGAGCTTCGTGTTCTTGTTTCAGCGGGCCTTGGGTGTGGGACGTGCAAAATGATGGGACGGACTGATCGAATGCTTTTGGAGGCCATGTTTCCCATCGGATTTCCAACACTCGTGTTTTTTCAGCCAAAAAATGGCCCGAAAGGGAATTTTCTATGGAAAAACAGGGAATTTTCTCTGTGGAGGCTTCGTGTTCTTGTTTCAGCGGGCCTTCAGGGTACTGGGACGTCCAAAATGATGGGACGGACTGATCGAATGCTTTTGGAAGCCATGATTCCCATCGGATTTCCAACACTCGTGTTTTTTCAGCCAAAAAAGGGCCCGAAAGGGAATTTTCTATGGAAAAACAGGGAATTTTCTCTGTGGAGGCTTCGTGTTCTTGTTTCAGCGGGCCTTCAGGGTCCTGGGACGTCGAAAATGATGGGACGGACTGATCGAATGCTTTTGGGAGCCATGATTCACATCGGATTTCCCACACTCGTGTTTTTTCAGCCAAAAAAATGGGCCGAAAGGGAATTTTCTATGGAAAAACAGGGAATTTTCTCTGTGGAGGCTTCGTGTTCTTGTTTCAGCGGGCCTTTTAAGTGGTGGACGTGGAAAATGATGGGACGGACTGATCGAATGCTTTTGGAGGCCATGTTTCCCATCGGATTTCCAACACTCGTGTTTTTTCAGCCAAAAAATGGCCCGAAAGGGAATTTTCTATGGAAAAACAGGGAATTTTCTCTGTGGAGGCTTCGTGTTCTTGTTTCAGCGGGCCTTCAGGGTACTCGGACGTGCAAAATGATGGGACGGACTGATCGAATGCTTTTGGAGGCCATGTTTCCCAACAGATTTCCAACACTCGTGTTTTTTCAGCCAAAAAAGGGCCCGAAAGGGAATTTTCTATGGAAAAACAGGGAATTTTCTGTGGGAGGCTTCGTGTTCTTGTTTCAGCGGGCCTTCGGGGTGCTGGGACGTGCAAAATGATGGGACGGATTGATCGAATGCTTTTGGAGGCCATGTTTCCCATCGGATTTCCAACACTCGTGTTTTTTCAGCCAAAAAATGGCCCGAAAGGGAATTTTCTATGGAAAAACAGGGAATTTTCTCTGTGGAGCCTTCGTGTTCTTGTTTCAGCGGGCCTTGAGGGTACTGGGACGTGGAAAATGATGGGACGGACTGATCGAATGCTTTTGGAGGCCATGATTCCCATCGGATTTCCAACACTCGTGTTTTTTCAGCCAAAAAATGGCCGGAAAGGGAATTTTCTATGGAAAAACAGGGAATTTTCTCTGTGGAGCCTTCGTGTTCTTGTTTCAGCGGGCCTTTTAGAGGCTGTGCTGGGACGTGCAAAATGATGGGACGGACTGATCGAATGCTTTTGGAGCCATGTTTCCCATCGGATTTCCAACACTCGTGTTTTTCAGCCAAAAAATGGCCCGAAAGGGAATTTTCTATGGAAAAACAGGGAATTTTCTCTGTGGAGCCTTCGTGTTCTTGTTTCAGCGGGCCTTCGGGCTGTGGGACGTGCAAAATGATGGGACGGACTTGATCGAATGCTTTTGGCAGCCATGTTTCCCATCGGATTTCCAACACTCGTGTTTTTCAGCCAAAAAATGGCCCGAAAGGGAATTTTCTATGGAAAAACAGGGAATTTTCTCTGTGGAGCTTCGTGTTCTTGTTTCAGCGGGCCTTCGGGGTGTGGGACGTGCAAAATGATGGGACGGATTGATCGAATGCTTTTGGAGCCATGTTTCCCATCGGATTTCCAACACTCGTGTTTTTCAGCCAAAAAATGGCCCGAAAGGGAATTTTCTATGGAAAAACAGGGAATTTTCTCTCGTGGAGCCTTCGTGTTCTTGTTTCAGCGGGCCTTCGGGCTGTGCTGGACGTGCAAAATGATGGGACGGATTGATCGAATGCTTTTGGCAGCCATGTTTCCCATCGGATTTCCAACACTCGTGTTTTTCAGCCAAAAAATGGCCCGAAAGGGAATTTTCTATGGAAAAACAGGGAATTTTCTCTGTGGAGCCTTCGTGTTCTTGTTTCAGCGGGCCTTCGAGGCTGGGACGTGCAAAATGATGGGACGGATTGATCGGATGCTTTTGGAGCCATGATTCCCATCGGATTTCCAACACTCGTGTTTTTTCAGCCAAAAAATGGCCCGAAAGGGAATTTTCTATGGAAAAACAGGGAATTTTCTCTGTGGAGCCTTCGTGTTCTTGTTTCAGCGGGCCTTTTAAGGCTGTGTGACGTGCAAAATGATGGGACGGATTGATCGAATGCTTTTGGCAGCCATGATTCCCATCGGATTTCCAACACTCGTGTTTTTTCAGCCAAAAAATGGCCCGAAAGGGAATTTTCTAAGGAAAAACAGGGAATTTTCTCTCTGTGGAGCCTTCGTGTTCTTGTTTCAGCGGGCCTTCGGGTGCTTTGGACGTGCAAAATGATGGGACGGATTGATCGAATGCTTTTGGCAGCCATGATTCCCATCGGATTTCCAACACTCGTGTTTTTCAGCCAAAAAATGGCCCGAAAGGGAATTTTCTAAGGAAAAACAGGGAATTTTCTCTGTGGAGCCTTCGTGTTCTTGTTTCAGCGGGCCTTTTAAGTGCTGGGACGTGCAAAATGATGGGACGGATTGATCGAATGCTTTTGGCAGCCATGATTCCCATCGGATTTCCAACACTCGTGTTTTTCAGCCAAAAATGGCCCGAAAGGGAATTTTCTAAGGAAAAACAGGGAATTTTCTCTGTGGAGCCTTCGTGTTCTTGTTTCAGCGGGCCTTCGGGGTGTGACGTGCAAAATGATGGGACGGATTGATCGAATGCTTTTGGCAGCCATGATTCCCATCGGATTTCCAACACTCGTGTTTTTCAGCCAAAAAATGGCCCGAAGGGAATTTTCTAAGGAAAAACAGGGAATTTTCTCTGTGGAGCCTTCGTGTTCTTGTTTCAGCGGGCCTTTAGCTGCTGTGACGTGCAAAATGATGGGACGGATTGATCGAATGCTTTTGGCAGCCATGATTCCCATCGGATTTCCAACACTCGTGTTTTTCAGCCAAAAAATGGCCCGAAAGGGAATTTTCTAAGGAAAAACAGGGAATTTTCTCTGTGGAGCCTTCGTGTTCTTGTTTCAGCGCGCTTTTAAGGTGCTGTGACGTGCAAAATGAAGGGACGGATTGATCGAATGCTTTTGGCAGCCATGATTCCCATCGGATTTCCAACACTCGTGTTTTTTCAGCCAAAAAATGGCCCGAAAGGGAATTTTCTAAGGAAAAACAGGGAATTTTCTCTGTGGAGCCTTCGTGTTCTTGTTTCAGCGGGCCTTTAAGTGTGGGTGACGTGCAAAATGATGGGACGGATTGATCGAATGCTTTTGGAAGCCATGATTCCCATCGGATTTCCAACACTCGTGTTTTTTCAGCCAAAAATGGCCCGAAAGGGAATTTTCTAAGGAAAAACAGGGAATTTTCTCTGTGGAGCCTTCGTGTTCTTGTTTCAGCGGGCCTTTTAAGGCTGCTGGGACGTGCAAAATGATGGGACGGATTGATCGAATGCTTTTGGAGCAGCCATGATTCCCATCGGATTTCCAACACTCGTGTTTTTTCAGCCAAAAAATGGCCCGAAAGGGAATTTTCTAAGGAAAAACAGGGAATTTTCTCTGTGGAGCCTTCGTGTTCTTGTTTCAGCGGGCCTTCAGGCTGCTGTGACGTGCAAAATGATGGGACGGATTGATCGAATGCTTTTGGCAGCCATGATTCCCATCGGATTTCCAACACTCGTGTTTTTTCAGCCAAAAAATGGCCCGAAAGGGAATTTTCTAAGGAAAAACAGGGAATTTTCTCTGTGGAGCCTTCGTGTTCTTGTTTCAGCGGGCCTTTTAAGCTGTGTGACGTGCAAAATGATGGGACGGATTGATCGAATGCTTTTGGCAGCCATGATTCCCATCGGATTTCCAACACTCGTGTTTTTTCAGCCAAAAAATGGCCCGAAAGGGAATTTTCTAAGGAAAAACAGGGAATTTTCTCTGTGGAGCCTTCGTGTTCTTGTTTCAGCGTGCCTTCAGGCTGCTGTCATGTGCCAAATGATGGGACGGATTGATCGGATGCGTTTGGCAGCCATGATTCCCATCGGATTTCCAACACTCGTGTTTTTTCAGCCAAAAAATGGCCCGAAAGGGAATTTTCTAAGGAAAAACAGGGAATTTTCTCTGTGGAGCCTTCGTGTTCTTGTTTCAGCGGGCCTTTTAAGGCTGCTGTGGGACGTGCAAAATGATGGGACGGATTGATCGAATGCTTTTGGCAGCCATGATTCCCATCGGATTTCCAACACTCGTGTTTTTTCAGCCAAAAAATGGCCCGAAAGGGAATTTTCTAAGGAAAAACAGGGAATTTTCTCTGTGGAGCCTTCGTGTTCTTGTTTCAGCGGGCCTTTTAGGCTGCTTGTGACGTGCAAAATGATGGGACGGATTGATCGAATGCTTTTGGCAGCCATGATTCCCATCGGATTTCCAACACTCGTGTTTTTTCAGCCAAAAAATGGCCCGAAAGGGAATTTTCTAAGGAAAAACAGGAATTTTCTCTGTGGAGCCAGCGTGTTCTTGTTTCAGCGGGCGCTTTTAAGCTGCTTGTGACGTGCAAAATGATGGGACGGATTGATCGAATGCTTTTGGCAGCCATGATTCCCATCGGATTTCCAACACTCGTGTTTTTTCAGCCAAAAAATGGCCCGAAAGGGAATTTTCTAAGGAAAAACAGGGAATTTTCTCTGTGGAGCCTTCGTGTTCTTGTTTCAGCGGGCCTTTAAGCTGTGGACGTGCAAAATGATGGGACGGATTGATCGAATGCTTTTGGCAGCCATGATTCCCATCGGATTTCCAACACTCGTGTTTTTCAGCCAAAAAATGGCCCGAAAGGAATTTTCTAAGGAAAAACAGGGAATTTTCTCTGTGGAGCCTTCGTGTTCTTGTTTCAGCGGGCCTTTCAGGCTGCTGTGACGTGCAAAATGATGGGACGGATTGATCGAATGCTTTTGGCAGCCATGATTCCCATCGGATTTCCAACACTCGTGTTTTTCAGCCAAAAAATGGCCCCGAAAGGGAATTTTCTAAGGAAAAACAGGGAATTTTCTCTGTGGAGCCTTCGTGTTCTTGTTTCAGCGGCTTTTAAGCTGCTGTGACGTGCAAAATGATGGGACGGATTGATCGAATGCTTTTGGCAGCCATGATTCCCATCGGATTTCCAACACTCGTGTTTTTTCAGCCAAAAAATGGCCCGAAAGGGAATTTTCTAAGGAAAAACAGGGAATTTTCTCTGTGGAGCCTTCGTGTTCTTGTTTCAGCGGGCCTTTTAAGCTGCTGTGACGTGCAAAATGATGGGACGGATTGATCGAATGCTTTTGGCAGCCATGATTCCCATCGGATTTCCAACACTCGTGTTTTTCAGCCAAAAAATGGCCCGAAAGGGAATTTTCTAAGGAAAAACAGGGAATTTTCTCTGTGGAGCCTTCGTGTTCTTGTTTCAGCGCGGCTTTTAAGGCTGCTTGTGACGTGCAAAATGATGGGACGGATTGATCGAATGCTTTTGGCAGCCATGATTCCCATCGGATTTCCAACACTCGTGTTTTTCAGCCAAAAAATGGCCCGAAAGGGAATTTTCTAAGGAAAAACAGGGAATTTTCTCTGTGGAGCCTTCGTGTTCTTGTTTCAGCGGGCCTTTTAAGCTGCTGTGACGTGCAAAATGATGGGACGGATTGATCGAATGCTTTTGGCAGCCATGATTCCCATCGGATTTCCAACACTCGTGTTTTTCAGCCAAAAAATGGCCCGAAAGGGAATTTTCTAAGGAAAAACAGGGAATTTTCTCTGTGGAGCCTTCGTGTTCTTGTTTCAGCGCGCTTTTTAAGGCTGCTGTAACGTGTAAAATGATGGGACGGATTGATCGAATGCTTTTGGCAGCCATGATTCCCATCGGATTTCCAACACTCGTGTTTTTTCAGCCAAAAAATGGCCCGAAAGGGAATTTTCTAAGGAAAAACAGGGAATTTTCTCTGTGGAGCCTTCGTGTTCTTGTTTCAGCGCGCCTTTTAAGCTGCTGTGACGTGCAAAATGATGGGACGGATTGATCGAATGCTTTTGGCAGCCATGATTCCCATCGGATTTCCAACACTCGTGTTTTTTCAGCCAAAAAATGGCCCGAAAGGGAATTTTCTAAGGAAAAACAGGGAATTTTCTCTGTGGAGCCTTCGTGTTCTTGTTTCAGCGCTTTTAAGCTGCTGTGACGTGCAAAATGATGGGACGGATTGATCGAATGCTTTTGGCAGCCATGATTCCCATCGGATTTCCAACACTCGTGTTTTTCAGCCAAAAAAATGGCCCGAAAGGGAATTTTCTAAGGAAAAACAGGGAATTTTCTCTGGAGCCTTCGTGTTCTTGTTTCAGCGGGCTTTTAAGGCTGCTTTCCGTGACGTGCAAAATGATGGGACGGATTGATCGAATGCTTTTGGCAGCCATGATTCCCATCGGATTTCCAACACTCGTGTTTTTTCAGCCAAAAAATGGCCCGAAAGGGAATTTTCTAAGGAAAAACAGGGAATTTTCTCTGTGGAGCCTTCGTGTTCTTGTTTCAGCGCGCCTTTAAGCTGCTGTGACGTGCAAAATGATGGGACGGATTGATCGAATGCTTTTGGCAGCCATGATTCCCATCGGATTTCCAACACTCGTGTTTTTCAGCCAAAAAATGGCCCGAAAGGGAATTTTCTAAGGAAAAACAGGGAATTTTCTCTCGTGGAGCCTTCGTGTTCTTGTTTCAGCGGCGCTTTTAAGCTGCTGTGACGTGCAAAATGATGGGACGGATTGATCGAATGCTTTTGGCGGCCATGATTCCCATCGGATTTCCAACACTCGTGTTTTTTCAGCCAAAAAATGGCCCGAAAGGGATCTTTCTAAGGAAAAACAGGGAATTTTCTCTGTGGAGCCTTCGTGTTCTTGTTTCAGCGGGCTTTTAAGCTGCTTTGACGTGCAAAATGATGGGACGGATTGATCGAATGCTTTTGGCAGCCATGATTCCCATCGGATTTCCAACACTCGTGTTTTTTTCAGCCAAAAAATGGCCCGAAAGGGAATTTTCTAAGGAAAAACAGGGAATTTTCTCTGTGGAGCCTTCGTGTTCTTGTTTCAGCGCGCTTTTAAGCTGCTTGACGTGTGCAAAATGATGGGACGGATTGATCGAATGCTTTTGGCAGCCATGATTCCCATCGGATTTCCAACACTCGTGTTTTTTCAGCCAAAAATGGCCCGAAAGGGAATTTTCTAAGGAAAAACAGGGAATTTTCTCTGTGGAGCCTTCGTGTTCTTGTTTCAGCGCGCTTTCAGGCTGCTGTGACGTGCAAAATGATGGGACGGATTGATCGAATGCTTTTGGCAGCCATGATTCCCATCGGATTTCCAACACTCGTGTTTTTTCAGCCAAAAATGGCCCGAAAGGGAATTTTCTAAGGAAAAACAGGGAATTTTCTCTGTGGAGCCTTCGTGTTCTTGTTTCAGCGCGCTTTTAAGCTGCTGTGACGTGCAAAATGATGGGACGGATTGATCGAATGCTTTTGGCAGCCATGATTCCCATCGGATTTCCAACACTCGTGTTTTTCAGCCAAAAAATGGCCCGAAAGGGAATTTTCTAAGGAAAAACAGGGAATTTTCTCTGTGGAGCCTTCGTGTTCTTGTTTCAGCGCGCTTTTAAGCTGCCGTGACGTGCAAAATGATGGGACGGATTGATCGAATGCTTTTGGCAGCCATGATTCCCATCGGATTTCCAACACTCGTGTTTTTTCAGCCAAAAAATGGCCCGAAAGGGAATTTTCTAAGGAAAAACAGGGAATTTTCTCTGTGGAGCCTTCGTGTTCTTGTTTCAGCGCGCTTTTAAGCTGCTGTGACGTGCAAAATGATGGGACGGATTGATCGAATGCTTTTGGCAGCCATGATTCCCATCGGATTTCCAACACTCGTGTTTTTTCAGCCAAAAAATGGCCCGAAAGGGAATTTTCTAAGGAAAAACAGGGAATTTTCTCTGTGGAGCCTTCGTGTTCTTGTTTCAGCGCGCTTTTAAGCTGCTTTGTGACGTGCAAAATGATGGGACGGATTGATCGAATGCTTTTGGCAGCCATGATTCCCATCGGATTTCCAACACTCGTGTTTTTCAGCCAAAAAATGGCCCGAAAGGGAATTTTCTAAGGAAAAACAGGGAATTTTCTCTGTGGAGCCTTCGTGTTCTTGTTTCAGCGCGCTTTTAAGCTGCTGTGACGTGCAAAATGATGGGACGGATTGATCGAATGCTTTTGGCAGCCATGATTCCCATCGGATTTCCAACACTCGTGTTTTTTCAGCCAAAAATGGCCCGAAAGGGAATTTTCTAAGGAAAAACAGGGAATTTTCTCTGTGGAGCCTTCGTGTTCTTGTTTCCGCCCGGTTTCAGGCTGCTTTGACGTGCAAAATGATGGGACGGATTGATCAAATGCTTTTGGCAGCCATGATTCCCATCGGATTTCCAACACTCGTGTTTTTCAGCCAAAAAATGGCCGAAAAGGGAATTTTCTAAGGAAAAACAGGGAATTTTCTGTGGAGCCTTCGTGTTCTTGTTTCAGCGCGCTTTTAAGCTGCTGACGTGCAAAATGATGGGACGGATTGATCGAATGCTTTTGGCAGCCATGATTCCCATCGGATTTCCAACACTCGTGTTTTTTCATCCAAAAAATGGTCCGAAAGGGAATTTTCTAAGGAAAAACAGGGAATTTTCTCTGTGGAGCCTTCGTGTTATTGTTTCAGCGCGTCTTAAGGCTGCTGTCATGTGCTAAATGATGGGACGGATTGATCGAATGCTTTTGGCAGCCATGATTCCCATCGGATTTCCAACACTCGTGTTTTTCAGCCAAAAAATGGCCCGAAAGGGAATTTTCTAAGGAAAAACAGGGAATTTTCTCTGTGGAGCCTTCGTGTTCTTGTTTCAGCGCGCTTTTAAGCTGCTGTGACGTGCAAAATGATGGGACGGATTGATCGAATGCTTTTGGCAGCCATGATTCCCATCGGATTTCCAACACTCGTGTTTTTCAGCCAAAAATGGCCCGAAAGGGAATTTTCTAAGGAAAAACAGGGAATTTTCTCTGTGGAGCCTTCGTGTTCTTGTTTCAGCGCGCTTTTAAGCTGCTGTGACGTGCAAAATGATGGGACGGATTGATCGAATGCTTTTGGCAGCCATGATTCCCATCGGATTTCCAACACTCGTGTTTTTTCAGCCAAAAAATGGCCCGAAAGGGAATTTTCTAAGGAAAAACAGGGAATTTTCTCTGTGGAGCCTTCGTGTTCTTGTTTCAGCGCGCTTTTAAGCTCTTTGTGACGTGCAAAATGATGGGACGGATTGATCGAATGCTTTTGGCAGCCATGATTCCCATCGGATTTCCAACACTCGTGTTTTTTCAGCCAAAAATGGCCCGAAAGGGAATTTTCTAAGGAAAAACAGGGAATTTTCTCTGTGGAGCCTTCGTGTTCTTGTTTCAGCGCGCTTTTAAGCTGCTGTGACGTGCAAAATGATGGGACGGATTGATCGAATGCTTTTGGCAGCCATGATTCCCATCGGATTTCCAACACTCGTGTTTTTTCAGCCAAAAAATGGCCCGAAAGGGAATTTTCTAAGGAAAAACAGGGAATTTTCTCTGTGGAGCCTTCGTGTTCTTGTTTCAGCGCGCTTTTAAGCTGCTGACGTGCAAAATGATGGGACGGATTGATCGAATGCTTTTGGCAGCCATGATTCCCATCGGATTTCCAACACTCGTGTTTTTTCAGCCAAAAATGGCCCGAAAGGGAATTTTCTAAGGAAAAACAGGGAATTTTCTCTGTGGAGCCTTCGTGTTCTTGTTTCAGCGCGCTTTTAAGCTGTGAGTGACGTGCAAAATGATGGGACGGATTGATCGAATGCTTTTGGCAGCCATGATTCCCATCGGATTTCCAACACTCGTGTTTTTTCAGCCAAAAATGGCCCGAAAGGGAATTTTCTAAGGAAAAACAGGGAATTTTCTCTCGTGGAGCCTTCGTGTTCTTGTTTCAGCGCGCTTTTAAGCTGCTCTTTGTGACGTGCAAAATGATGGGACGGATTGATCGAATGCTTTTGGCAGCCATGATTCCCATCGGATTTCCAACACTCGTGTTTTTCAGCCAAAAATGGCCCGAAAGGGAATTTTCTAAGGAAAAACAGGGAATTTTCTCTGTGGAGCCTTCGTGTTCTTGTTTCAGCGCTTTTTAAGCTGCTGTGACGTGCAAAATGATGGGACGGATTGATCGAATGCTTTTGGCAGCCATGATTCCCATCGGATTTCCAACACTCGTGTTTTTTCAGCCAAAAAATGGCCCGAAAGGGAATTTTCTAAGGAAAAACAGGGAATTTTCTCTGTGGAGCCTTCGTGTTCTTGTTTCAGCGCTTTTAAGCTGCTGTGACGTGCAAAATGATGGGACGGATTGATCGAATGCTTTTGGCAGCCATGATTCCCATCGGATTTCCAACACTCGTGTTTTTCAGCCAAAAAATGGCCCGAAAGGGAATTTTCTAAGGAAAAACAGGGAATTTTCTCTGTGGAGCCTTCGTGTTCTTGTTTCAGCGCGCTTTTAAGCTGCTGTGACGTGCAAAATGATGGGACGGATTGATCGAATGCTTTTGGCAGCCATGATTCCCATCGGATTTCCAACAC
Organism: Eucalyptus coolabah; assembly: GCA_014182585.1. NCBI lineage: Eukaryota > Viridiplantae > Streptophyta > Magnoliopsida > Myrtales > Myrtaceae > Eucalyptus > Eucalyptus coolabah. Next base: position 1,165,281 of record CM024629.1, on the reverse strand, counting down.
TCGTGTTTTTTCAGCCAAAAAATGGCCCGAAAGGGAATTTTCTAAGGAAAAACAGGGAATTTTCTCTCGTGGAGCCTTCGTGTTCTTGTTTCAGCGCGCTTTTAAGCTTCTGCTTGTGACGTGCAAAATGATGGGACGGATTGATCGAATGCTTTTGGCAGCCATGATTCCCATCGGATTTCCAACACTCGTGTTTTTTCAGCCAAAAAATGGCCCGAAAGGGAATTTTCTAAGGAAAAACAGGGAATTTTCTCTGTGGAGCCTTCTTCGTGTGTTCTTGTTTCAGCGCGCTTTTAAGCTGCTGTGACGTGCAAAATGATGGGACGGATTGATCGAATGCTTTTGGCAGCCATGATTCCCATCGGATTTCCAACACTCGTGTTTTTCAGCCAAAAAATGGCCCGAAAGGGAATTTTCTAAGGAAAAACAGGGAATTTTCTCTGTGGAGCCTTCGTGTTCTTGTTTCAGCGCGCTTTTAAGCTGCTGTGATGTGCAAAATGATGGGACGGATTGATCGAATGCTTTTGGCAGCCATGATTCCCATCGGATTTCCAACACTCGTGTTTTTTCAGCCAAAAATGGCCCGAAAGGGAATTTTCTAAGGAAAAACAGGGAATTTTCTCTGTGGAGCCTTCGTGTTCTTGTTTCAGCACGCTTTTAAGCTGCTGTGACGTGCAAAATGATGGGACGGATTGATCGAATGCTTTTGGCAGCCATGATTCCCATCGGATTTCCAACACTCGTGTTTTTTCAGCCAAAAAATGGCCCGAAAGGGAATTTTCTAAGGAAAAACAGGGAATTTTCTCTGTGGAGCCTTCGTGTTCTTGTTTCAGCGCTTTTAAGCTGCTGTGACGTGCAAAATGATGGGACGGATTGATCGAATGCTTTTGGCAGCCATGATTCCCATCGGATTTCCAACACTCGTGTTTTTTCAGCCAAAAAATGGCCCGAAAGGGAATTTTCTAAGGAAAAACAGGGAATTTTCTCTGTGGAGCCTTCGTGTTCTTGTTTCAGCGCGCTTTTAAGCTGCTTTGTGACGTGCAAAATGATGGGACGGATTGATCGAATGCTTTTGGCAGCCATGATTCCCATCGGATTTCCAACACTCGTGTTTTTTCAGCCAAAAATGGCCCGAAAGGGAATTTTCTAAGGAAAAACAGGGAATTTTCTCGTGGAGCCTTCGTGTTCTTGTTTCAGCGCTTTTTAAGCTGCTGTGACGTGCAAAATGATGGGACGGATTGATCGAATGCTTTTGGCAGCCATGATTCCCATCGGATTTCCAACACTCGTGTTTTTTCAGCCAAAAAATGGCCCGAAAGGGAATTTTCTAAGGAAAAACAGGGAATTTTCTCTGTGGAGCCTTCGTGTTCTTGTTTCAGCGCGCTTTTAAGCTGCTGTGACGTGCAAAATGATGGGACGGATTGATCGAATGCTTTTGGCAGCCATGATTCCCATCGGATTTCCAACACTCGTGTTTTTTCAGCCAAAAATGGCCCGAAAGGGAATTTTCTAAGGAAAAACAGGGAATTTTCTCTCGTGGAGCCTTCGTGTTCTTGTTTCAGCGCGCTTTTAAGCTGCTGTGACGTGCAAAATGATGGGACGGATTGATCGAATGCTTTTGGCAGCCATGATTCCCATCGGATTTCCAACACTCGTGTTTTTTCAGCCAAAAAATGGCCCGAAAGGGAATTTTCTAAGGAAAAACAGGGAATTTTCTCTGTGGAGCCTTCGTGTTCTTGTTTCAGCGCGCTTTTAAGCTGCTCGTGACGTGCAAAATGATGGGACGGATTGATCGAATGCTTTTGGCAGCCATGATTCCCATCGGATTTCCAACACTCGTGTTTTTTCAGCCAAAAATGGCCCGAAAGGGAATTTTCTAAGGAAAAACAGGGAATTTTCTCTGTGGAGCCTTCGTGTTCTTGTTTCAGCGCTTTTAAGCTGCTGTGACGTGCAAAATGATGGGACGGATTGATCGAATGCTTTTGGCAGCCATGATTCCCATCGGATTTCCAACACTCGTGTTTTTTCAGCCAAAAAATGGCCCGAAAGGGAATTTTCTAAGGAAAAACAGGGAATTTTCTCTGTGGAGCCTTCGTGTTCTTGTTTCAGCGCGCTTTTTTAAGCTGCCGTGACGTGCAAAATGATGGGACGGATTGATCGAATGCTTTTGGCAGCCATGATTCCCATCGGATTTCCAACACTCGTGTTTTTCAGCCAAAAATGGCCCCGAAAGGGAATTTTCTAAGGAAAAACAGGGAATTTTCTCTGTGGAGCCTTCGTGTTCTTGTTTCAGCGCGCTTTTAAGCTGCTTTTTGTGACGTGCAAAATGATGGGACGGATTGATCGAATGCTTTTGGCAGCCATGATTCCCATCGGATTTCCAACACTCGTGTTTTTTCAGCCAAAAATGGCCCGAAAGGGAATTTTCTAAGGAAAAACAGGGAATTTTCTCTGTGGAGCCTTCGTGTTCTTGTTTCAGCGCGCTTTTAAGCTGCTGTGACGTGCAAAATGATGGGACGGATTGATCGAATGCTTTTGGCAGCCATGATTCCCATCGGATTTCCAACACTCGTGTTTTTTCAGCCAAAAATGGCCCGAAAGGGAATTTTCTAAGGAAAAACAGGGAATTTTCTCTGTGGAGCCTTCGTGTTCTTGTTTCAGCGCGCTTTTAAGCTGCTTTGTGACGTGCAAAATGATGGGACGGATTGATCGAATGCTTTTGGCAGCCATGATTCCCATCGGATTTCCAACACTCGTGTTTTTTCAGCCAAAAAATGGCCGAAAAGGGAATTTTCTAAGGAAAAACAGGGAATTTTCTCTGTGGAGCCTTCGTGTTCTTGTTTCAGCGCGCTTTTAAGCTGCTGTGACGTGCAAAATGATGGGACGGATTGATCGAATGCTTTTGGCAGCCATGATTCCCATCGGATTTCCAACACTCGTGTTTTTTCAGCCAAAAAATGGCCCGAAAGGGAATTTTCTAAGGAAAAACAGGGAATTTTCTCTGTGGAGCCTTCGTGTTCTTGTTTCAGCGCTTTTAAGCTGCCGTGACGTGCAAAATGATGGGACGGATTGATCGAATGCTTTTGGCAGCCATGATTCCCATCGGATTTCCAACACTCGTGTTTTTTCAGCCAAAAATGGCCCGAAAGGGAATTTTCTAAGGAAAAACAGGGAATTTTCTCTGTGGAGCCTTCGTGTTCTTGTTTCAGCGCGCTTTTAAGCTGCTGTGACGTGCAAAATGATGGGACGGATTGATCGAATGCTTTTGGCAGCCATGATTCCCATCGGATTTCCAACACTCGTGTTTTTTCAGCCAAAAAATGGCCCGAAAGGGAATTTTCTAAGGAAAAACAGGGAATTTTCTCTCGTGGAGCCTTCGTGTTCTTGTTTCAGCGCGCTTTTAAGCTGCTTTGTGACGTGCAAAATGATGGGACGGATTGATCGAATGCTTTTGGCAGCCATGATTCCCATCGGATTTCCAACACTCGTGTTTTTTCAGCCAAAAAATGGCCCGAAAGGGAATTTTCTAAGGAAAAACAGGGAATTTTCTCTGTGGAGCCTTCGTGTTCTTGTTTCAGCGCGCTTTTAAGCTGCTGTGACGTGCAAAATGATGGGACGGATTGATCGAATGCTTTTGGCAGCCATGATTCCCATCGGATTTCCAACACTCGTGTTTTTCAGCCAAAAAATGGCCCGAAAGGGAATTTTCTAAGGAAAAACAGGGAATTTTCTCTGTGGAGCCTTCGTGTTCTTGTTTCAGCGCGCTTTTAAGCTGCTGTGACGTGTGCAAATGATGGGACGGATTGATCGAATGCTTTTGGCAGCCATGATTCCCATCGGATTTCCAACACTCGTGTTTTTTCAGCCAAAAAATGGCCCGAAAGGGAATTTTCTAAGGAAAAACAGGGAATTTTCTCTGTGGAGCCTTCGTGTTCTTGTTTCAGCGCGCTTTTAAGCTGCTGTGACGTGCAAAATGGAGGGACCGATTGATCGAATGCTTTTGGTAGCCATGATTCCCATCGGATTTCCAACACTCGTGTTTTTTCAACCAAAAAATGGCCCAGAAGGGAATTTTCTAAGGAAAAACAGGGAATTTTCTCTGTGGAGCCTTCGTGTTCTTGTTTCAGCGCGCTTTTAAGCTGCTGTGACGTGCAAAATGATGGGACGGATTGATCGAATGCTTTTGGCAGCCATGATTCCCATCGGATTTCCAACACTCGTGTTTTTCAGCCAAAAAATGGCCCGAAAGGGAATTTTCTAAGGAAAAACAGGGAATTTTCTCTGTGGAGCCTTCGTGTTCTTGTTTCAGCGCGCTTTTAAGCTGCTGTGACGTGCAAAATGATGGGACGGATTGATCGAATGCTTTTGGCAGCCATGATTCCCATCGGATTTCCAACACTCGTGTTTTTTCAGCCAAAAAATGGCCCGAAAGGGAATTTTCTAAGGAAAAACAGGGAATTTTCTCTCGTGGAGCCTTCGTGTTCTTGTTTCAGCGCGCTTTTAAGGCTGCGTGACGTGCAAAATGATGGGACGGATTGATCGAATGCTTTTGGCAGCCATGATTCCCATCGGATTTCCAACACTCGTGTTTTTTCAGCCAAAAAATGGCCCGAAAGGGAATTTTCTAAGGAAAAACAGGGAATTTTCTCTGTGGAGCCTTCGTGTTCTTGTTTCAGCGCGCTTTTAGCTGCTGTGACGTGCAAAATGATGGGACGGATTGATCGAATGCTTTTGGCAGCCATGATTCCCATCGGATTTCCAACACTCGTGTTTTTTCAGCCAAAAAATGGCCCGAAAGGGAATTTTCTAAGGAAAAACAGGGAATTTTCTCTGTGGAGCCTTCGTGTTCTTGTTTCAGCGCGCTTTTAAGCTGCTGTGACGCAAAATGATGGGACGGATTGATCGAATGCTTTTGGCAGCCATGATTCCCATCGGATTTCCAACACTCGTGTTTTTTCAGCCAAAAAATGGCCCGAAAGGGAATTTTCTAAGGAAAAACAGGGAATTTTCTCTGTGGAGCCTTCGTGTTCTTGTTTCAGCGCGCTTTTAAGCTGCTGTGACGTGCAAAATGATGGGACGGATTGATCGAATGCTTTTGGCAGCCATGATTCCCATCGGATTTCCAACACTCGTGTTTTTTCAGCCAAAAAATGGCCCGAAAGGGAATTTTCTAAGGAAAAACAGGGAATTTTCTCTGTGGAGCCTTCGTGTTCTTGTTTCAGCGCGCTTTTAAGCTGCTGTGACGTGCAAAATGATGGGACGGATTGATCGAATGCTTTTGGCAGCCATGATTCCCATCGGATTTCCAACACTCGTGTTTTTTCAGCCAAAAAATGGCCCGAAAGGGAATTTTCTAAGGAAAAACAGGGAATTTTCTCTGTGGAGCCTTCGTGTTCTTGTTTCAGCGCTTTTAAGCTGCTGTGACGTGCAAAATGATGGGACGGATTGATCGAATGCTTTTGGCAGCCATGATTCCCATCGGATTTCCAACACTCGTGTTTTTTCAGCCAAAAAATGGCCCGAAAGGGAATTTTCTAAGGAAAAACAGGGAATTTTCTCTGTGGAGCCTTCGTGTTCTTGTTTCAGCGCGCTTTTAAGCTGCTGTGACGTGCAAAATGATGGGACGGATTGATCGAATGCTTTTGGCAGCCATGATTCCCATCGGATTTCCAACACTCGTGTTTTTTCAGCCAAAAAATGGCCCGAAAGGGAATTTTCTAAGGAAAAACAGGGAATTTTCTCTGTGGAGCCTTCGTGTTCTTGTTTCAGCACGCGCGCTTTTAAGCTGCTTTGTGACGTGCAAAATGATGGGACGGATTGATCGAATGCTTTTGGCAGCCATGATTCCCATCGGATTTCCAACACTCGTGTTTTTCAGCCAAAAAATGGCCCGAAAGGGAATTTTCTAAGGAAAAACAGGGAATTTTCTCTGTGGAGCCTTCGTGTTCTTGTTTCAGCACGCGCTTTTAAGCTGCTGTGACGTGCAAAATGATGGGACGGATTGATCGAATGCTTTTGGCAGCCATGATTCCCATCGGATTTCCAACACTCGTGTTTTTTCAGCCAAAAAATGGCCCGAAAGGGAATTTTCTAAGGAAAAACAGGGAATTTTCTCTGTGGAGCCTTCGTGTTCTTGTTTCAGCGCTTTTAAGCTGCTTGTGACGTGCAAAATGATGGGACGGATTGATCGAATGCTTTTGGCAGCCATGATTCCCATCGGATTTCCAACACTCGTGTTTTTTCAGCCAAAAATGGCCCGAAAGGGAATTTTCTAAGGAAAAACAGGGAATTTTCTCTGTGGAGCCTTCGTGTTCTTGTTTCAGCGCGCTTTTAAGCTGCTGTGTGACGTGCAAAATGATGGGACGGATTGATCGAATGCTTTTGGCAGCCATGATTCCCATCGGATTTCCAACACTCGTGTTTTTCAGCCAAAAATGGCCCGAAAGGGAATTTTCTAAGGAAAAACAGGGAATTTTCTCTGTGGAGCCTTCGTGTTCTTGTTTCAGCGCGCTTTTAAGCTGCTCTGTGACGTGCAAAATGATGGGACGGATTGATCGAATGCTTTTGGCAGCCATGATTCCCATCGGATTTCCAACACTCGTGTTTTTTCAGCCAAAAATGGCCCGAAAGGGAATTTTCTAAGGAAAAACAGGGAATTTTCTCTGTGGAGCCTTCGTGTTCTTGTTTCAGCGCGCTTTTAAGCTGCTGTGACGTGCAAAATGATGGGACGGATTGATCGAATGCTTTTGGCAGCCATGATTCCCATCGGATTTCCAACACTCGTGTTTTTTCAGCCAAAAAATGGCCCGAAAGGGAATTTTCTAAGGAAAAACAGGGAATTTTCTCTGTGGAGCCTTCGTGTTCTTGTTTCAGCGCGCTTTTAAGCTGCTGTGACGTGCAAAATGATGGGACGGATTGATCGAATGCTTTTGGCAGCCATGATTCCCATCGGATTTCCAACACTCGTGTTTTTTCAGCCAAAAATGGCCCGAAAGGGAATTTTCTAAGGAAAAACAGGGAATTTTCTCTGTGGAGCCTTCGTGTTCTTGTTTCAGCGCGCTTTTAAGCTGCTGTGACGTGCAAAATGATGGGACGGATTGATCGAATGCTTTTGGCAGCCATGATTCCCATCGGATTTCCAACACTCGTGTTTTTTCAGCCAAAAAATGGCCCGAAAGGGAATTTTCTAAGGAAAAACAGGGAATTTTCTCTGTGGAGCCTTCGTGTTCTTGTTTCAGCGCGCTTTTTTAAGCTGCTGTGACGTGCAAAATGATGGGACGGATTGATCGAATGCTTTTGGCAGCCATGATTCCCATCGGATTTCCAACACTCGTGTTTTTTCAGCCAAAAATGGCCCGAAAGGGAATTTTCTAAGGAAAAACAGGGAATTTTCTCTGTGGAGCCTTCGTGTTCTTGTTTCAGCGCGCGCTTTTAAGCTCTTTGTGACGTGCAAAATGATGGGACGGATTGATCGAATGCTTTTGGCAGCCATGATTCCCATCGGATTTCCAACACTCGTGTTTTTTCAGCCAAAAAATGGCCCGAAAGGGAATTTTCTAAGGAAAAACAGGGAATTTTCTCTGTGGAGCCTTCGTGTTCTTGTTTCAGCGCGCTTTTAAGCTGCTGTGACGTGCAAAATGATGGGACGGATTGATCGAATGCTTTTGGCAGCCATGATTCCCATCGGATTTCCAACACTCGTGTTTTTTCAGCCAAAAAATGGCCCGAAAGGGAATTTTCTAAGGAAAAACAGGGAATTTTCTCTGTGGAGCCTTCGTGTTCTTGTTTCAGCGCGCTTTTAAGCTGCTTTGTGACGTGCAAAATGATGGGACGGATTGATCGAATGCTTTTGGCAGCCATGATTCCCATCGGATTTCCAACACTCGTGTTTTTTCAGCCAAAAAATGGCCCGAAAGGGAATTTTCTAAGGAAAAACAGGGAATTTTCTCTGTGGAGCCTTCGTGTTCTTGTTTCAGCGCGCTTTTAAGCTGTGATGTGCAAAATGATGGGACGGATTGATCGAATGCTTTTGGCAGCCATGATTCCCATCGGATTTCCAACACTCGTGTTTTTTCAGCCAAAAAATGGCCCGAAAGGGAATTTTCTAAGGAAAAACAGGGAATTTTCTCTCGTGGAGCCTTCGTGTTCTTGTTTCAGCGCGCTTTTAAGCTGCTGTGACGTGCAAAATGATGGGACGGATTGATCGAATGCTTTTGGCAGCCATGATTCCCATCGGATTTCCAACACTCGTGTTTTTTCAGCCAAAAATGGCCCGAAAGGGAATTTTCTAAGGAAAAACAGGGAATTTTCTCTGTGGAGCCTTCGTGTTCTTGTTTCAGCGCTTTTAAGCTCTTGTGACGTGCAAAATGATGGGACGGATTGATCGAATGCTTTTGGCAGCCATGATTCCCATCGGATTTCCAACACTCGTGTTTTTTCAGCCAAAAATGGCCCGAAAGGGAATTTTCTAAGGAAAAACAGGGAATTTTCTCTGTGGAGCCTTCGTGTTCTTGTTTCAGCGCGCTTTTAAGCTGCTTTGTGACGTGCAAAATGATGGGACGGATTGATCGAATGCTTTTGGCAGCCATGATTCCCATCGGATTTCCAACACTCGTGTTTTTTCAGCCAAAAAATGGCCCGAAAGGGAATTTTCTAAGGAAAAACAGGGAATTTTCTCTGTGGAGCCTTCGTGTTCTTGTTTCAGCACGCTTTTAGGCTGCTGTGACATGCAAAATGATGGGACGGATTGATCGAATGCTTTTGGCGGCCATGATTCCCATCGGATTTCCAACACTCGTGTTTTTTCAGCCAAAAATGGCCCGAAAGGGAATTTTCTAAGGAAAAACAGGGAATTTTCTCTGTGGAGCCTTCGTGTTCTTGTTTCAGCGCGCTTTTAAGCTGCTGTGACGTGCAAAATGATGGGACGGATTGATCGAATGCTTTTGGCAGCCATGATTCCCATCGGATTTCCAACACTCGTGTTTTTTCAGCCAAAAAATGGCCCGAAAGGGAATTTTCTAAGGAAAAACAGGGAATTTTCTCTGTGGAGCCTTCGTGTTCTTGTTTCAGCACGCGCTTTTAAGCTGCTGTGACGTGCAAAATGATGGGACGGATTGATCGAATGCTTTTGGCAGCCATGATTCCCATCGGATTTCCAACACTCGTGTTTTTCAGCCAAAAATGGCCCGAAAGGGAATTTTCTAAGGAAAAACAGGGAATTTTCTCTGTGGAGCCTTCGTGTTCTTGTTTCAGCGCGCTTTTAAGCTGCTGTGACGTGCAAAATGATGGGACGGATTGATCGAATGCTTTTGGCAGCCATGATTCCCATCGGATTTCCAACACTCGTGTTTTTTCAGCCAAAAATGGCCCGAAAGGGAATTTTCTAAGGAAAAACAGGGAATTTTCTCTGTGGAGCCTTCGTGTTCTTGTTTCAGCGCGCTTTTAAGCTGCTGTGACGTGCAAAATGATGGGACGGATTGATCGAATGCTTTTGGCAGCCATGATTCCCATCGGATTTCCAACACTCGTGTTTTTTCAGCCAAAAATGGCCCGAAAGGGAATTTTCTAAGGAAAAACAGGGAATTTTCTCTGTGGAGCCTTCGTGTTCTTGTTTCAGCGCGCTTTTAAGCTGCTGTGACGTGCAAAATGATGGGACGGATTGATCGAATGCTTTTGGCAGCCATGATTCCCATCGGATTTCCAACACTCGTGTTTTTTCAGCCAAAAAATGGCCCGAAAGGGAATTTTCTAAGGAAAAACAGGGAATTTTCTCTGTGGAGCCTTCGTGTTCTTGTTTCAGCGCGCTTTTAAGCTGCTGTGTGACGTGCAAAATGATGGGACGGATTGATCGAATGCTTTTGGCAGCCATGATTCCCATCGGATTTCCAACACTCGTGTTTTTTCAGCCAAAAAATGGCCCGAAAGGGAATTTTCTAAGGAAAAACAGGGAATTTTCTCTGTGGAGCCTTCGTGTTCTTGTTTCAGCGCGCTTTTAAGCTGCTTGTGACGTGCAAAATGATGGGACGGATTGATCGAATGCTTTTGGCAGCCATGATTCCCATCGGATTTCCAACACTCGTGTTTTTTCAGCCAAAAAATGGCCCGAAAGGGAATTTTCTAAGGAAAAACAGGGAATTTTCTCTGTGGAGCCTTCGTGTTCTTGTTTCAGCGCGCTTTTAAGCTGCTGTGACGTGCAAAATGATGGGACGGATTGATCGAATGCTTTTGGCAGCCATGATTCCCATCGGATTTCCAACACTCGTGTTTTTTCAGCCAAAAATGGCCCGAAAGGGAATTTTCTAAGGAAAAACAGGGAATTTTCTCTGTGGAGCCTTCGTGTTCTTGTTTCAGCGCGCTTTTAAGCTGCTGTGACGTGCAAAATGATGGGACGGATTGATCGAATGCTTTTGGCAGCCATGATTCCCATCGGATTTCCAACACTCGTGTTTTTTCAGCCAAAAAATGGCCCGAAAGGGAATTTTCTAAGGAAAAACAGGGAATTTTCTCTGTGGAGCCTTCGTGTTCTTGTTTCAGCGCTTTCAAGCTGCTGTGATGTGCAAAATGATGGGACGGATTGATCGAATGCTTTTGGCAGCCATGATTCCCATCGGATTTCCAACACTCGTGTTTTTTCAGCCAAAAAATGGCCCGAAAGGGAATTTTCTAAGGAAAAACAGGGAATTTTCTCTGTGGAGCCTTCGTGTTCTTGTTTCAGCGCGCTTTTAAGCTGCTTTGTGACGTGCAAAATGATGGGACGGATTGATCGAATGCTTTTGGCAGCCATGATTCCCATCGGATTTCCAACACTCGTGTTTTTTCAGCCAAAAAATGGCCCGAAAGGGAATTTTCTAAGGAAAAACAGGGAATTTTCTCTGTGGAGCCTTCGTGTTCTTGTTTCAGCGCGCTTTTAAGCTGCTGTGACGTGCAAAATGATGGGACGGATTGATCGAATGCTTTTGGCAGCCATGATTCCCATCGGATTTCCAACACTCGTGTTTTTTCAGCCAAAAATGGCCCGAAAGGGAATTTTCTAAGGAAAAACAGGGAATTTTCTCTGTGGAGCCTTCGTGTTCTTGTTTCAGCGCGCTTTTAAGCTGCTTTGTGACGTGCAAAATGATGGGACGGATTGATCGAATGCTTTTGGCAGCCATGATTCCCATCGGATTTCCAACACTCGTGTTTTTCAGCCAAAAAATGGCCCGAAAGGGAATTTTCTAAGGAAAAACAGGGAATTTTCTCTGTGGAGCCTTCGTGTTCTTGTTTCAGCGCGCTTTTAAGCTGCTGTGACGTGCAAAATGATGGGACGGATTGATCGAATGCTTTTGGCAGCCATGATTCCCATCGGATTTCCAACACTCGTGTTTTTTCAGCCAAAAATGGCCCGAAAGGGAATTTTCTAAGGAAAAACAGGGAATTTTCTCTGTGGAGCCTTCGTGTTCTTGTTTCAGCGCGCTTTTAAGCTGCTGTGACGTGCAAAATGATGGGACGGATTGATCGAATGCTTTTGGCAGCCATGATTCCCATCGGATTTCCAACACTCGTGTTTTTTCAGCCAAAAAATGCCCCGAAAGGGAATTTTCTAAGGAAAAACAGGGAATTTTCTCTGTGGAGCCTTCGTGTTCTTGTTTCAGCGCGCTTTTAAGCTGCTGTGACGTGCAAAATGATGGGACGGATTGATCGAATGCTTTTGGCAGCCATGATTCCCATCGGATTTCCAACACTCGTGTTTTTTCAGCCAAAAAATGGCCCGAAAGGGAATTTTCTAAGGAAAAACAGGGAATTTTCTCTCGTGGAGCCTTCGTGTTCTTGTTTTTCAGCGCGCTTTTAAGCTGCTGTGACGTGCAAAATGATGGGACGGATTGATCGAATGCTTTTGGCAGCCATGATTCCCATCGGATTTCCAACACTCGTGTTTTTTCAGCCAAAAAATGGCCCGAAAGGGAATTTTCTAAGGAAAAACAGGGAATTTTCTCTGTGGAGCCTTCGTGTTCTTGTTTCAGCGCGCTTTTAAGCTGCTGTGACGTGCAAAATGATGGGACGGATTGATCGAATGCTTTTGGCAGCCATGATTCCCATCGGATTTCCAACACTCGTGTTTTTCAGCCAAAAATGGCCCGAAAGGGAATTTTCTAAGGAAAAACAGGGAATTTTCTCTGTGGAGCCTTCGTGTTCTTGTTTCAGCGCGCTTTTAAGCTGCTTTGTGACGTGCAAAATGATGGGACGGATTGATCGAATGCTTTTGGCAGCCATGATTCCCATCGGATTTCCAACACTCGTGTTTTTTCAGCCAAAAAATGGCCCGAAAGGGAATTTTCTAAGGAAAAACAGGGAATTTTCTCTGTGGAGCCTTCGTGTTCTTGTTTCAGCGCGCTTTTAAGCTGCTGTGACGTGCAAAATGATGGGACGGATTGATCGAATGCTTTTGGCAGCCATGATTCCCATCGGATTTCCAACACTCGTGTTTTTTCAGCCAAAAAATGGCCCGAAAGGGAATTTTCTAAGGAAAAACAGGGAATTTTCTCTCGTGGAGCCTTCGTGTTCTTGTTTCAGCGCGCTTTTAAGCTGCTGTGACGTGCAAAATGATGGGACGGATTGATCGAATGCTTTTGGCAGCCATGATTCCCATCGGATTTCCAACACTCGTGTTTTTTCAGCCAAAAAATGGCCCGAAAGGGAATTTTCTAAGGAAAAAACAGGGAATTTTCTCTGTGGAGCCTTCGTGTTCTTGTTTCAGCGCGCTTTTAAGCTGCTGTGACGTGCAAAATGATGGGACGGATTGATCGAATGCTTTTGGCAGCCATGATTCCCATCGGATTTCCAACACTCGTGTTTTTTCAGCCAAAAAATGGCCCGAAAGGGAATTTTCTAAGGAAAAACAGGGAATTTTCTCTGTGGAGCCTTCGTGTTCTTGTTTCAGCGCTTTTAAGCTGCTGTGACGTGCAAAATGATGGGACGGATTGATCGAATGCTTTTGGCAGCCATGATTCCCATCGGATTTCCAACACTCGTGTTTTTTCAGCCAAAAAATGGCCCGAAAGGGAATTTTCTAAGGAAAAACAGGGAATTTTCTCTCGTGGAGCCTTCGTGTTCTTGTTTCAGCGCGCTTTTAAGCTGCTGTGACGTGCAAAATGATGGGACGGATTGATCGAATGCTTTTGGCAGCCATGATTCCCATCGGATTTCCAACACTCGTGTTTTTTCAGCCAAAAATGGCCCGAAAGGGAATTTTCTAAGGAAAAACAGGGAATTTTCTCTCGTGGAGCCTTCGTGTTCTTGTTTCAGCACGCTTTTAGGCTGCTGTGACGTGCAAAATGATGGGACGGATTGATCGAATGCTTTTGGCAGCCATGATTCCCATCGGATTTCCAACACTCGTGTTTTTTCAGCCAAAAATGGCCCGAAAGGGAATTTTCTAAGGAAAAACAGGGAATTTTCTCTGTGGAGCCTTCGTGTTCTTGTTTCAGCGCGCTTTTAAGCTGCTGTGACGTGCAAAATGATGGGACGGATTGATCGAATGCTTTTGGCAGCCATGATTCCCATCGGATTTCCAACACTCGTGTTTTTTCAGCCAAAAATGGCCCGAAAGGGAATTTTCTAAGGAAAAACAGGGAATTTTCTCTCGTGGAGCCTTCGTGTTCTTGTTTCAGCGCGCTTTTAAGCTGCTGTGACGTGCAAAATGATGGGACGGATTGATCGAATGCTTTTGGCAGCCATGATTCCCATCGGATTTCCAACACTCGTGTTTTTTCAGCCAAAAATGGCCCGAAAGGGAATTTTCTAAGGAAAAACAGGGAATTTTCTCTGTGGAGCCTTCGTGTTCTTGTTTCAGCGCGCTTTTAAGCTGCTGTGACGTGCAAAATGATGGGACGGATTGATCGAATGCTTTTGGCAGCCATGATTCCCATCGGATTTCCAACACTCGTGTTTTTTCAGCCAAAAATGGCCCGAAAGGGAATTTTCTAAGGAAAAACAGGGAATTTTCTCTGTGGAGCCTTCGTGTTCTTGTTTCAGCGCGCTTTTAAGCTGCTGTGACGTGCAAAATGATGGGACGGATTGATCGAATGCTTTTGGCAGCCATGATTCCCATCGGATTTCCAACACTCGTGTTTTTTCAGCCAAAAAATGGCCCGAAAGGGAATTTTCTAAGGAAAAACAGGGAATTTTCTCTCGTGGAGCCTTCGTGTTCTTGTTTCCGCCCGGTTTTAAGCTGCTTTGACGTGCAAAATGATGGGACGGATTGATCGAATGCTTTTGGCAGCCATGATTCCCATCGGATTTCCAACACTCGTGTTTTTCAGCCAAAAATGGCCCGAAAGGGAATTTTCTAAGGAAAAACAGGGAATTTTCTCTGTGGAGCCTTCGTGTTCTTGTTTCAGCGCGCTTTTAAGCTGTTGTGACGTGCAAAATGATGGGACGGATTGATCGAATGCTTTTGGCAGCCATGATTCCCATCGGATTTCCAACACTCGTGTTTTTTCAGCCAAAAAATGGCCCGAAAGGGAATTTTCTAAGGAAAAACAGGGAATTTTCTCTGTGGAGCCTTCGTGTTCTTGTTTCAGCGCGCTTTTAAGCTGCTTTGTGACGTGCAAAATGATGGGACGGATTGATCGAATGCTTTTGGCAGCCATGATTCCCATCGGATTTCCAACACTCGTGTTTTTTCAGCCAAAAATGGCCCGAAAGGGAATTTTCTAAGGAAAAACAGGGAATTTTCTCTGTGGAGCCTTCGTGTTCTTGTTTCAGCGCTTTTTAAGCTCTTTGTGACGTGCAAAATGATGGGACGGATTGATCGAATGCTTTTGGCAGCCATGATTCCCATCGGATTTCCAACACTCGTGTTTTTCAGCCAAAAAATGGCCCGAAAGGGAATTTTCTAAGGAAAAACAGGGAATTTTCTCTGTGGAGCCTTCGTGTTCTTGTTTCAGCGCTTTCAAGCTGCTGTGATGTGCAAAATGATGGGACGGATTGATCGAATGCTTTTGGCAGCCATGATTCCCATCGGATTTCCAACACTCGTGTTTTTTCAGCCAAAAAATGGCCCGAAAGGGAATTTTCTAAGGAAAAACAGGGAATTTTCTCTGTGGAGCCTTCGTGTTCTTGTTTCAGCGCGCTTTTAAGCTGCTGTGACGTGCAAAATGATGGGACGGATTGATCGAATGCTTTTGGCAGCCATGATTCCCATCGGATTTCCAACACTCGTGTTTTTTCAGCCAAAAAATGGCCCGAAAGGGAATTTTCTAAGGAAAAACAGGGAATTTTCTCTGTGGAGCCTTCGTGTTCTTGTTTCAGCGCGCTTTTAAGCTGCTGTGACGTGCAAAATGATGGGACGGATTGATCGAATGCTTTTGGCAGCCATGATTCCCATCGGATTTCCAACACTCGTGTTTTTTCAGCCAAAAAATGGCCCGAAAGGGAATTTTCTAAGGAAAAACAGGGAATTTTCTCTGTGGAGCCTTCGTGTTCTTGTTTCAGCGCTTTTAAGCTGCTTGTGACGTGCAAAATGATGGGACGGATTGATCGAATGCTTTTGGCAGCCATGATTCCCATCGGATTTCCAACACTCGTGTTTTTTCAGCCAAAAAATGGCCCGAAAGGGAATTTTCTAAGGAAAAACAGGGAATTTTCTCTCGTGGAGCCTTCGTGTTCTTGTTTCAGCGCGCTTTTAAGCTGCTGTGACGTGCAAAATGATGGGACGGATTGATCGAATGCTTTTGGCAGCCATGATTCCCATCGGATTTCCAACACTCGTGTTTTTTCAGCCAAAAATGGCCCGAAAGGGAATTTTCTAAGGAAAAACAGGGAATTTTCTCTGTGGAGCCTTCGTGTTCTTGTTTCAGCGCTTTTAAGCTGCTTTGTGACGTGCAAAATGATGGGACGGATTGATCGAATGCTTTTGGCAGCCATGATTCCCATCGGATTTCCAACACTCGTGTTTTTTTCAGCCAAAAAATGGCCCGAAAGGGAATTTTCTAAGGAAAAACAGGGAATTTTCTCTGTGGAGCCTTCCTGTTCTTGTTTCAGCGCGCTTTTAAGCTGCTTTGTGACGTGCAAAATGATGGGACGGATTGATCGAATGCTTTTGGCAGCCATGATTCCCATCGGATTTCCAACACTCGTGTTTTTCAGCCAAAAAATGGCCCGAAAGGGAATTTTCTAAGGAAAAACAGGGAATTTTCTCTGTGGAGCCTTCGTGTTCT
>CM024629.1:1049339-1148985 GCA_014182585.1 Eucalyptus coolabah | reverse complement strand
GAATTTTCTATGGAAAAACAGGGAATTTTCTCTGTGGAGCATTCGTGTTCTTGTTTCAGCGGGAGTTCAGGCTTCTGTGGTGTGCAAAATGATGGGACGGATTGATCGAATGCTTTTGGAAGCCATGATTGTCATCGGATTTCAAACACTCGCGTTTTTTAGGCGAAAAAATGGCCGGAAATGGAATTTTCTATGGAAAAACTGGGAATTTTCTCTGTGGAGCCTTCGTGTTCTTGTTTCAGCGGGAGTTCAGGCTGCTTTGGTGTGCAAAATGATGGGACGGATTGATCGAATGCTTTTGGAAGCCATGATTCTCATCGGATTTCAACACTCGTGTTTTTTAGGCGAAAAAATGGCCGGAAATGGAATTTTCTATGGAAAAACAGGGAATTTTCTCGTGGAGCCTTCGTGTTCTTGTTTCAACGGGAGTTCGGGCTGCTGTGTGTGCAAAATGATGGGACGGATTGATCGAATGCTTTTCGAAGCCATGATTCTCATTGGATTTCCAACACTCGTGTTTTTTAGGCGAAAAATGGCCGGAAATGGAATTTTCTATGGAAAAACAGGAATTTTCTCTGTGGAGCCTTCGTGTTCTTGTTTCAACGGGACTTCAGGCTGCTTTGGTGTGCAAAATGATGGGACGGATTGATCGAATGCTTTTGGAAGCCATGATTCTCATCGGATTTCAAACACTCGTGTTTTTTAGGCGAAAAAATGGCCGGAAATGGAATTTTCTATGGAAAAACAGGGAATTTTCTCTGTGGAGCCTTTCGTGTTCTTGTTTCAACGGGAGTTCAGCTGCTTTGGTGTGCAAAATGATGGGACGGATTGATCGAATGCTTTTGGAAGCCATGATTCTCATCGGATTTCCAACACTCGTGTTTTTAGGCGAAAAATGGCCGGAAATGGAATTTTCTATGGAAAAACAGGGAATTTTCTCTGTGGAGCCTTCGTGTTCTTGTTTCAACGGGAGTTCAGGCTGCTTTGGTGTGCAAAATGATGGGACGGATTGATCGAATGCTTTTGGAAGCCATGATTCTCATCGGATTTCAACACTCGTGTTTTTTAGGCGAAAAAATGGCCGGAAATGGAATTTTCTATGGAAAAACAGGGAATTTTCTCTTCAGTGGAGCCTTCGTGTTCTTGTTTCAACGGGAGTTCAGGCTGCTTTGGTGTGCAAAATGATGGGACGGATTGATCGAATGCTTTTGGAAGCCATGATTCTCATCGGATTTCCAACACTCGTGTTTTTAGGCGAAAAATGGCCGGAAATGGAATTTTCTATGGAAAAACAGGGAATTTTCTCTGTGGAGCCTTCGTGTTCTTGTTTCAACGGGACTTCAGGCTGCTTTGGTGTGCAAAATGATGGGACGGATTGATCGAATGCTTTTGGAAGCCATGATTCTCATCGGATTTCAAACACTCGTGTTTTTTAGGCGAAAAAATGGCCGGAAATGGAATTTTCTATGGAAAAACAGGGAATTTTCTCTCGTGGAGCCTTCGTGTTCTTGTTTCAACGGGAGTTCAGGCTGCTTTGGTGTGCAAAATGATGGGACGGATTGATCGAATGCTTTTGGAAGCCATGATTCTCATCGGATTTCCAACACTCGTGTTTTTTAGGCGAAAAAATGGCCGGAAATGGAATTTTCTATGGAAAAACATGGAATTTTCTCTGGAGCCTTCGTGTTCTTGTTTCAACGGGACTTCAGGCTGCTTTGGTGTGCAAAATGATGGGACGGATTGATCGAATGCTTTTGGAAGCCATGATTCTCATCGGATTTCCAACACTCGTGTTTTTTAGGCGAAAAAATGGCCGGAAATGGAATTTTCTATGGAAAAACAGGGAATTTTCTCTGGAGCCTTCGGGTTCTTGTTTCAGCGGGCCTTCAGGCTGCTGTGGTGTGCAAAATGATGGGACGGATTGATCGAATGCTTTTGGAAGCCATGATTCTCATCGGATTTCCCACACTCGTGTTTTTAGGGCCAAAAAATGGCCGGAAATGGAATTTTCTATGTAAAAACAGGGAATTTTCTCTGTGGAGCCTTCGTGTTCTTGTTTCAGCGGGCGTTCAGGCTGCTGTGGTGTGCAAAATGATGGGACGGATTGATCGAATGCTTTTGGAAGCCATGATTCTCATCGGATTTCCAACACTCGTGTTTTTTAGGCGAAAAATGGCCGGAAATGGAATTTTCTATGGAAAAACAGGGAATTTTCTCTGTGGAGCCTTCGTGTTCTTGTTTCAACGGGACTTCGGGGCTGCTTTGGTGTGCAAAATGATGGGACGGATTGATCGAATGCTTTTGGAAGCCATGATTCTCATCGGATTTCCAAACACTCGTGTTTTTTAGGCGAAAAATGGCCGGAAATGGAATTTTCTATGGAAAAACAGGGAATTTTCTCTGGGAGCCTTCGTGTTCTTGTTTCAGCGGGAGTTCGGCTGCTTTGGTGTGGTGTGCAAAATGATGGGACGGATTGATCGAATGCTTTTGGAAGCCATGATTCTCATCGGATTTCAAACACTCGTGTTTTTTAGGCGAAAAAATGGCCGGAAATGGAATTTTCTATGGAAAAACAGGGAATTTTCTCTGTGGAGCCTTCGTGTTCTTGTTTCAACGGGAGTTCAGGCTGCTTTGGTGTGCAAAATGATGGGACGGATTGATCGAATGCTTTTGGAAGCCATGATTCTCATCGGATTTCCAACACTCGTGTTTTTAGGCGAAAAATGGCCGGAAATGGAATTTTCTATGGAAAAACAGGGAATTTTCTCTGTGGAGGAGCCTTCGTGTTCTTGTTTCAACGGGACTTCGGGCTGCTTTGGTGTGCAAAATGATGGGACGGATTGATCGAATGCTTTTGGAAGCCATGATTCTCATCGGATTTCCCACACTCGTGTTTTTAGGGCCAAAAAATGGCCGGAAATGGAATTTTCTATGTAAAAACAGGGAATTTTCTCTGTGGAGCCTTCGTGTTCTTGTTTCAGCGGGCGTTCAGGCTGCTGTGGTGTGCAAAATGATGGGACGGATTGATCGAATGCTTTTGGAAGCCATGATTCTCATCGGATTTCCCACACTCGTGTTTTTAGGGCGAAAAAATGGCCGGAAATGGAATTTTCTATGGAAAAACAGGGAATTTTCTCTGTGGAGCCTTCGTGTTCTTGTTTCAACGGGACTTCAGGCTGCTTTGGTGTGCAAAATGATGGGACGGATTGATCGAATGCTTTTGGAAGCCATGATTCTCATCGGATTTCCAACACTCGTGTTTTTTAGGCGAAAAAATGGCCGGAAATGGAATTTTCTATGGAAAAACAGGGAATTTTCTCTGTGGAGCCTTCGTGTTCTTGTTTCAACGGGAGTTCGGCTGCTTTGGTGTGCAAAATGATGGGACGGATTGATCGAATGCTTTTGGAAGCCATGATTCTCATCGGATTTCAAACACTCGTGTTTTTTAGGCGAAAAAATGGCCGGAAATGGAATTTTCTATGGAAAAACAGGGAATTTTCTCTGTGGAGCCTTCGTGTTCTTGTTTCAACGGGAGTTCAGGCTGCTTTGGTGTGCAAAATGATGGGACGGATTGATCGAATGCTTTTGGAAGCCATGATTCTCATCGGATTTCCAACACTCGTGTTTTTTAGGCGAAAAAATGGCCGGAAATGGAATTTTCTATGGAAAAACAGGGAATTTTCTCTGTGGAGCCTTCGTGTTCTTGTTTCAACGGGACTTCAGGCTGCTTTGGTGTGCAAAATGATGGGACGGATTGATCGAATGCTTTTGGAAGCCATGATTCTCATCGGATTTCAAACACTCGTGTTTTTTAGGCGAAAAATGGCCGGAAATGGAATTTTCTATGGAAAAACAGGGAATTTTCTCTGTGGAGCCTTCGTGTTCTTGTTTCAACGGGTTCAGGCTGCTGTGGTGTGCAAAATGATGGGACGGATTGATCGAATGCTTTTGGAAGCCATGATTCTCATCGGATTTCCCACACTCGTGTTTTTAGGGCCAAAAAATGGCCGGAAATGGAATTTTCTATGGAAAAACAGGGAATTTTCTCTGTGGAGCCTTCGTGTTCTTGTTTCAACGGGACTTCAGGCTGCTTTGGTGTGCAAAATGATGGGACGGATTGATCGAATGCTTTTGGAAGCCATGATTCTCATCGGATTTCAAACACTCGTGTTTTTTAGGCGAAAAAATGGCCGGAAATGGAATTTTCTATGGAAAAACAGGGAATTTTCTCTGTGGAGCCTTCGTGTTCTTGTTTCAACGGGAGTTCAGGCTGCTTTGGTGTGCAAAATGATGGGACGGATTGATCGAATGCTTTTGGAAGCCATGATTCTCATCGGATTTCCAACACTCGTGTTTTTTAGGCGAAAAAATGGCCGGAAATGGAATTTTCTATGGAAAAACAGGGAATTTTCTCTGTGGAGCCTTCGTGTTCTTGTTTCAACGGGACTTCAGGCTGCTTTGGTGTGCAAAATGATGGGACGGATTGATCGAATGCTTTTGGAAGCCATGATTCTCATCGGATTTCAACACTCGTGTTTTTAGGCGAAAAATGGCCGGAAATGGAATTTTCTATGGAAAAACAGGGAATTTTCTCTGTGGAGCCTTCGTGTTCTTGTTTCAACGGGAGTTCAGGCTGCTTTGGTGTGCAAAATGATGGGACGGATTGATCGAATGCTTTTGGAAGCCATGATTCTCATCGGATTTCCCACACTCGTGTTTTTAGGGCGAAAAAATGGCCGGAAATGGAATTTTCTATGTAAAAACAGGGAATTTTCTCTGTGGAGCCTTCGTGTTCTTGTTTCAACGGGAGTTCGGGCTGCTTTGGTGTGCAAAATGATGGGACGGATTGATCGAATGCTTTTGGAAGCCATGATTCTCATCGGATTTCCAACACTCGTGTTTTTTAGGCGAAAAAATGGCCGGAAATGGAATTTTCTATGGAAAAACAGGGAATTTTCTCTGTGGAGCCTTCGTGTTCTTGTTTCAACGGGAGTTCAGGCTGCTTTGGTGTGCAAAATGATGGGAAGGATTGATCGAATGCTTTTGGAAGCCATGATTGTCATCGGATTTCAAACACTCGTGTTTTTAGGCGAAAAATGGCCGGAAATGGAATTTTCTATGGAAAAACAGGGAATTTTCTCTGTGGAGCCTTCGTGTTCTTGTTTCAACAGGAGTTCAGGCTGCTTTGGTGTGCAAAATGATGGGACGGATTGATCGAATGCTTTTGGAAGCCATGATTCTCATCGGATTTCCAACACTCGTGTTTTTTAGGCGAAAAAATGGCCGGAAATGGAATTTTCTATGGAAAAACAGGGAATTTTCTCTGTGGAGCCTTCGTGTTCTTGTTTCAGCGGGCCTTCAGGCTGCTGTGGTGTGAAAAATGATGGGAGGGATTGATCGAATGCTTTTGGCAGCCATGATTCTCATCGGATTTCCCACACTCGTGTTTTTAGGGCCAAAATATGGCCGGAAATGGAATTTTTTTATGGAAAAACAGGGAATTTTCTCTGTGGAGCCTTCGTGTTCTTGTTTCAGCGGGCGTTCAGACTGCTGTGGTGTGCAAAATGTTGGGACGGATTGATCGAATGCTTTTGGAAGCCGAGATTCTCATCGGATTTCCCACATTCGTGTTTTTTAGGCGAAAAAATGGCCGGAAAGGGAATTTTCTTTGTAAAAACAGGGAATTTTCTCTATGGAGCCTTCGTGTTCTTGTTTCAACGGGAGTTCGGGCTGCTTTGGTGTGCAAAATGATGGGACGGATTGATCGAATGCTTTTGGAAGCCATGATTCTCATCGGATTTCAAACACTCGTGTTTTTAGGCGAAAAATGGCCGGAAATGGAATTTTCTATGGAAAAACAGGGAATTTTCTCTCGTGGAGCCTTCGTGTTCTTGTTTCAACGGGAGTTCAGGCTGCTTTGGTGTGCAAAATGATGGGACGGATTGATCGAATGCTTTTGGAAGCCATGATTCTCATCGGATTTCCAACACTCGTGTTTTTAGGGCCAAAAAATGGCCGGAAATGGAATTTTCTATGGAAAAACAGGGAATTTTCTCTGTGGAGCCTTCGTGTTCTTGTTTCAACGGGAGTTCAGGCTGCTTTGGTGTGCAAAATGATGGGACGGATTGATCGAATGCTTTTGGAAGCCATGATTCTCATCGGATTTCCAACACTCGTGTTTTTAGGCGAAAAAATGGCCGGAAATGGAATTTTCTATGGAAAAACAGGAATTTTCTCTGTGGAGCCTTCGTGTTCTTGTTTCAACGGGACTTCAGGCTGCTTTGGTGTGCAAAATGATGGGACGGATTGATCGAATGCTTTTGGAAGCCATGATTCTCATCGGATTTCAAACACTCGTGTTTTTTAGGCGAAAAATGGCCGGAAATGGAATTTTCTATGGAAAAACAGGGAATTTTCTCTGTGGAGCCTTCGTGTTCTTGTTTCAGCGGGAGTTCAGGCTTCTGTGGTGTGCAAAATGATGGGACGGATTGATCGAATGCTTTTGGAAGCCATGATTCTCATCGGATTTCCAACACTCGTGTTTTTTAGGCGAAAAAATGGCCGGAAATGGAATTTTCTATGGAAAAACAGGGAATTTTCTCTGTGGAGCCTTCGTGTTCTTGTTTCAACGGGACTTCAGGCTGCTTTGGTGTGCAAAATGATGGGACGGATTGATCGAATGCTTTTGGAAGCCATGATTCTCATCGGATTTCCAACACTCGTGTTTTTTAGGCGAAAAAATGGCCGGAAATGGAATTTTCTATGGAAAAACAGGAATTTTCTCTGTGGAGCCTTCGTGTTCTTGTTTCAACGGGACTTCAGGCTGCTTTGGTGTGCAAAATGATGGGACGGATTGATCGAATGCTTTTGGAAGCCATGATTCTCATCGGATTTCAAACACTCGTGTTTTTAGGCGAAAAAATGGCCGGAAATGGAATTTTCTATGGAAAAACAGGGAATTTTCTCTGTGGAGCCTTCGTGTTCTTGTTTCAACGGGAGTTCAGGCTGCTTTGGTGTGCAAAATGATGGGACGGATTGATCGAATGCTTTTGGAAGCCATGATTCTCATCGGATTTCCCACATTCGTGTTTTTTAGCCCAAAAAATGGCTGGAAAGTGAATTTTCTATGGAAAAACAGAGAATTTTCTCTGTGGAGCCTTCGTGTTCTTGTTTCAACGGGAGTTCAGGCTGCTTTGGTGTGCAAAATGATGGGACGGATTGATCGAATGCTTTTGGAAGCCATGATTCTCATCGGATTTCCAACACTCGTGTTTTTTAGGCGAAAAATGGCCGGAAATGGAATTTTCTATGGAAAAACAGGGAATTTTCTCTGTGGAGCCTTCGTGTTCTTGTTTCAACGGGAGTTCAGGCTGCTTTGGTGTGCAAAATGATTGGACGGATTGATCGAATGCTTTTGGATGCCATGATTCTCATCGGATTTCCAACACTCGTGTTTTTTAGGCGAAAAAATGGCCGGAAATGGAATTTTCTATGGAAAAACAGGGAATTTTCTCTGTGGAGCCTTCGTGTTCTTGTTTCAACGGGACTTCGAGGCTGCTTTGGTGTGCAAAATGATGGGACGGATTGATCGAATGCTTTTGGAAGCCATGATTCTCATCGGATTTCCAACACTCGTGTTTTTTAGGCGAAAAATGGCCGGAAATGGAATTTTCTATGGAAAAACAGGGAATTTTCTCGTGGAGCCTTCGTGTTCTTGTTTCAACGGGAGTTCAGGCTGCTTTGGTGTGCAAAATGATGGGACGGATTGATCGAATGCTTTTGGAAGCCATGATTCTCATCGGATTTCCCACACTCGTGTTTTTAGGGCGAAAAAATGGCCGGAAATGGAATTTTCTATGGAAAAACAGGGAATTTTCTCTGTGGAGCCTTCGTGTTCTTGTTTCAACGGGAGTTCAGGCTGCTTTGGTGTGCAAAATGATGGGACGGATTGATCGAATGCTTTTGGAAGCCATGATTCTCATCGGATTTCCAACACTCGTGTTTTTTAGGCGAAAAAATGGCCGGAAATGGAATTTTCTATGGAAAAACAGGGAATTTTCTCTGTGGAGCCTTCGTGTTCTTGTTTCAACGGGAGTTCGGCTGCTTTGGTGTGCAAAATGATGGGACGGATTGATCGAATGCTTTTGGAAGCCATGATTCTCATCGGATTTCCCACACTCGTGTTTTTAGGGCCAAAAAATGGCCGGAAATGGAATTTTCTATGGAAAAACAGGGAATTTTCTCTGTGGAGCCTTCGTGTTCTTGTTTCAACGGGAGTTCAGGCTGCTTTGGTGTGCAAAATGATGGGACGGATTGATCGAATGCTTTTGGAAGCCATGATTCTCATCGGATTTCCAACACTCGTGTTTTTTAGGCGAAAAAATGGCCGGAAATGGAATTTTCTATGGAAAAACAGGGAATTTTCTCTGTGGAGCCTTCGTGTTCTTGTTTCAGCGGGAGTTCAGGCTTCTGTGGTGTGCAAAATGATGGGACGGATTGATCGAATGCTTTTGGAAGCCATGATTCTCATCGGATTTCCCACACTCGTGTTTTTAGGGCGAAAAAATGGCCGGAAATGGAATTTTCTATGGAAAAACAGGGAATTTTCTCTGTGGAGCCTTCGTGTTCTTGTTTCAACGGGACTCAGGCTGCTTTGGTGTGCAAAATGATGGGACGGATTGATCGAATGCTTTTGGAAGCCATGATTCTCATCGGATTTCAAACACTCGTGTTTTTTAGGCGAAAAAATGGCCGGAAATGGAATTTTCTATGGAAAAACAGGGATTTTCTCGTGGAGCCTTCGTGTTCTTGTTTCAACGGGAGTTCGGGCTGCTTTGGTGTGCAAAATGATGGGACGGATTGATCGAATGCTTTTGGAAGCCATGATTCTCATCGGATTTCCAACACTCGTGTTTTTTAGGCGAAAAAATGGCCGGAAATGGAATTTTCTATGGAAAAACAGGAAATTTTCTCGTGGAGCCTTCGTGTTCTTGTTTCAACGGGACTTCAGGCTGCTTTGGTGTGCAAAATGATGGGACGGATTGATCGAATGCTTTTGGAAGCCATGATTCTCATCGGATTTCCAACACTCGTGTTTTTTAGGCGAAAAAATGGCCGGAAATGGAATTTTCTATGGAAAAACAGGGAATTTTCTCTGTGGAGCCTTCGTGTTCTTGTTTCAACGGGAGTTCAGGCTGCTTTGGTGTGCAAAATGATGGGACGGATTGATCGAATGCTTTTGGAAGCCATGATTCTCATCGGATTTCCAACACTCGTGTTTTTAGGCGAAAAATGGCCGGAAATGGAATTTTCTATGGAAAAACAGGGAATTTTCTCTGTGTGGAGCCTTCGTGTTCTTGTTTCAACGGGAGTTCAGGCTGCTTTGGTGTGCAAAATGATGGGCGGATTGATCGAATGCTTTTGGAAGCCATGATTCTCATCGGATTTCAAACACTCGTGTTTTTTAGGCGAAAAATGGCCGGAAATGGAATTTTCTATGGAAAAACAGGGAATTTTCTCTGTGGAGCCTTCGTGTTCTTGTTTCAGCGGGCGTTCAGGCTGCTGTGGTGTGCAAAATGATGGGACGGATTGATCGAATGCTTTTGGAAGCCATGATTCTCATCGGATTTCCCACACTCGTGTTTTTAGGGCCAAAAAATGGCCGGAAATGGAATTTTCTATGTAAAAACAGGGAATTTTCTCTGTGGAGCCTTCGTGTTCTTGTTTCAGCGGGCGTTCAGGCTGCTGTGGTGTGCAAAATGATGGGACGGATTGATCGAATGCTTTTGGAAGCCATGATTCTCATCGGATTTCCAACACTCGTGTTTTTTAGGCGAAAAATGGCCGGAAATGGAATTTTCTATGGAAAAACAGGGAATTTTCTCTGTGGAGCCTTCGTGTTCTTGTTTCAACGGGAGTTCAGGCTGCTTTGGTGTGCAAAATGATGGGACGGATTGATCGAATGCTTTTGGAAGCCATGATTCTCATCGGATTTCCCACACTCGTGTTTTTTAGGCGAAAAAATGGCTGGAAATGGAATTTTCTATGGAAAAACAGGGAATTTTCTCTGTGGAGCCTTCGTGTTCTTGTTTCAACAGGAGTTCAGGCTGCTTTGGTGTGCAAAATGATGGGAAGGATTGATCGAATGCTTTTGGAAGCCATGATTCTCATCGGATTTCCAACACTCGTGTTTTTTAGGCGAAAAAATGGCCGGAAATGGAATTTTCTATGGAAAAACAGGGAATTTTCTCTCGTGGAGCCTTCGTGTTCTTGTTTCAACGGGAGTTCAGGCTGCTGGTGTGCAAAATGATGGGACGGATTGATCGAATGCTTTTGGAAGCCATGATTCTCATCGGATTTCCAACACTCGTGTTTTTAGGCGAAAAAATGGCCGGAAATGGAATTTTCTATGGAAAAACAGGGAATTTTCTCTGTGGAGCCTTCGTGTTCTTGTTTCAACGGGACTTCAGGCTGCTTTGGTGTGCAAAATGATGGGACGGATTGATCGAATGCTTTTGGAAGCCATGATTCTCATCGGATTTCAAACACTCGTGTTTTTAGGCGAAAAATGGCCGGAAATGGAATTTTCTATGGAAAAACAGGGAATTTTCTCTGTGGAGCCTTCGTGTTCTTGTTTCAACGGGAGTTCAGGCTGCTTTGGTGTGCAAAATGATGGGACGGATTGATCGAATGCTTTTGGAAGCCATGATTCTCATCGGATTTCCAACACTCGTGTTTTTTAGGCGAAAAAATGGCCGGAAATGGAATTTTCTATGGAAAAACAGGGAATTTTCTCTCGTGGAGCCTTCGTGTTCTTGTTTCAACGGGACTTCAGGCTGCTTGGTGTGCAAAATGATGGGACGGATTGATCGAATGCTTTTGGAAGCCATGATTCTCATCGGATTTCCAACACTCGTGTTTTTTAGGCGAAAAAATGGCCGGAAATGGAATTTTCTATGGAAAAACAGGGAATTTTCTCATGTGGAGCCTTCGTGTTCTTGTTTCAACGGGAGTTCAGGCTGCTTTGGTGTGCAAAATGATGGGACGGATTGATCGAATGCTTTTGGAAGCCATGATTCTCATCGGATTTCAAACACTCGTGTTTTTTAGGCGAAAAATGGCCGGAAATGGAATTTTCTATGGAAAAACAGGGAATTTTCTCTCGTGGAGCCTTCGTGTTCTTGTTTCAACGGGAGTTCAGGCTGCTTTGGTGTGCAAAATGATGGGACGGATTGATCGAATGCTTTTGGAAGCCATGATTCTCATCGGATTTCCAACACTCGTGTTTTTTAGGCGAAAAAATGGCCGGAAATGGAATTTTCTATGGAAAAACAGGAATTTTCTCTGTGGAGCCTTCGTGTTCTTGTTTCAACGGGACTTCAGGCTGCTTTGGTGTGCAAAATGATGGGACGGATTGATCGAATGCTTTTGGAAGCCATGATTCTCATCGGATTTCAAACACTCGTGTTTTTTAGGCGAAAAAATGGCCGGAAATGGAATTTTCTATGGAAAAACAGGGAATTTTCTCTGTGGAGCCTTCGTGTTCTTGTTTCAGCGGGAGTTCAGGCTTCTGTGGTGTGCAAAATGATGGGACGGATTGATCGAATGCTTTTGGAAGCCATGATTCTCATCGGATTTCCAACACTCGTGTTTTTTAGGCGAAAATTGGCCGGAAATGGAATTTTCTATGGAAAAACAGGGAATTTTCTCTGTGGAGCCTTCGTGTTCTTGTTTCAACGGGAGTTCAGGCTGCTTTGGTGTGCAAAATGATGGGAAGGATTGATCGAATGCTTTTGGAAGCCATGATTCTCATCGGATTTCCAACACTCGTGTTTTTTAGGCGAAAAATGGCCGGAAATGGAATTTTCTATGGAAAAACAGGGAATTTTCTCTGTGGAGCCTTCGTGTTCTTGTTTCAACGGGAGTTCAGGCTGCTTTGGTGTGCAAAATGATGGGACGGATTGATCGAATGCTTTTGGAAGCCATGATTCTCATCGGATTTCCAACACTCGTGTTTTTTAGGCGAAAAAATGGCCGGAAATGGAATTTTCTATGGAAAAACAGGGAATTTTCTCTGTGGAGCCTTCGTGTTCTTGTTTCAACGGGAGTTCAGGCTGCTTTGGTGTGCAAAATGATGGGACGGATTGATCGAATGCTTTTGGAAGCCATGATTCTCATCGGATTTCCAACACTCGTGTTTTTTAGGCGAAAAATGGCCGGAAATGGAATTTTCTATGGAAAAACAGGGAATTTTCTCTGTGGAGCCTTCGTGTTCTTGTTTCAACGGGAGTTCGAGGCTGCTTTGGTGTGCAAAATGATGGGACGGATTGATCGAATGCTTTTGGAAGCCATGATTCTCATCGGATTTCCAACACTCGTGTTTTTTAGGCGAAAAATGGCCGGAAATGGAATTTTCTATGGAAAAACAGGAATTTTCTCTCGTGGAGCCTTCGTGTTCTTGTTTCAACGGGAGTTCAGGCTGCTGTGGTGTGCAAAATGATGGGAGGGATTGATCGAATGCTTTTGGAAGCCATGATTCTCATCGGATTTCCAACACTCGTGTTTTTTAGGCGAAAAAATGGTCGGAAATGGAATTTTTTTATGGAAAAACTGGCAATTTTCTCTATAGAGCCATCGTGTTCTTGTTTCAGCGGGCCTTCAGGCTGCTGTGGTGTGCAAAATGATGGGAGGGATTGATCGAATGCTTTTGGAAGCCATGATTCTCATCGGATTTCCAACACTCGTGTTTTTTAGGCGAAAAATGGCCGGAAATGGAATTTTCTATGGAAAAACAGGGAATTTTCTCTGTGGAGCCTTCGTGTTCTTGTTTCAACGGGACTTCAGGCTGCTTTGGTGTGCAAAATGATGGGACGGATTGATCGAATGCTTTTGGAAGCCATGATCTCATCGGATTTCAAACACTCGTGTTTTTTAGGCGAAAAATGGCCGGAAATGGAATTTTCTATGGAAAAACAGGGAATTTTCTCTGTGGAGCCTTCGTGTTCTTGTTTCAACGGGAGTTCAGGCTGCTTTGGTGTGCAAAATGATGGGACGGATTGATCGAATGCTTTTGGAAGCCATGATTCTCATCGGATTTCCAACACTCGTGTTTTTTAGGCGAAAAATGGCCGGAAATGGAATTTTCTATGGAAAAACAGGGAATTTTCTCTGTGGAGCCTTCGTGTTCTTGTTTCAACGGGACTTCAGGCTGCTTTGGTGTGCAAAATGATGGGACGGATTGATCGAATGCTTTTGGAAGCCATGATTCTCATCGGATTTCCCACACTCGTGTTTTTAGGGCGAAAAAATGGCCGGAAATGGAATTTTCTATGGAAAAACAGGGAATTTTCTCTGTGGAGCCTTCGTGTTCTTGTTTCAACGGGAGTTCAGGCTGCTTTGGTGTGCAAAATGATGGGACGGATTGATCGAATGCTTTTGGAAGCCATGATTCTCATCGGATTTCCAACACTCGTGTTTTTTAGGCGAAAAAATGGCCGGAAATGGAATTTTCTATGGAAAAACAGGGAATTTTCTCTCGTGGAGCCTTCGTGTTCTTGTTTCAACGGGAGTTCAGGCTGCTTTGGTGTGCAAAATGATGGGACGGATTGATCGAATGCTTTTGGAAGCCATGATTCTCATCGGATTTCAAACACTCGTGTTTTTAGGCGAAAAATGGCCGGAAATGGAATTTTCTATGGAAAAACAGGGAATTTTCTCTCTGGGAGCCTTCGTGTTCTTGTTTCAACGGGAGTTCAGGCTGCTTTGGTGTGCAAAATGATGGGACGGATTGATCGAATGCTTTTGGAAGCCATGATTCTCATCGGATTTCCAACACTCGTGTTTTTTAGGCGAAAAAATGGCCGGAAATGGAATTTTCTATGGAAAAACAGGGAATTTTCTCTCGGAGCCTTCGTGTTCTTGTTTCAACGGGACTTCAGGCTGCTTTGGTGTGCAAAATGATGGGACGGATTGATCGAATGCTTTTGGAAGCCATGATTCTCATCGGATTTCCCACACTCGTGTTTTTAGGGCGAAAAAATGGCCGGAAATGGAATTTTCTATGGAAAAACAGGGAATTTTCTCTGTGGAGCCTTCGTGTTCTTGTTTCAACGGGAGTTCAGGCTGCTTTGGTGTGCAAAATGATGGGACGGATTGATCGAATGCTTTTGGAAGCCATGATTCTCATCGGATTTCCAACACTCGTGTTTTTTAGGCGAAAAAATGGCCGGAAATG
This sequence comes from Eucalyptus coolabah, assembly GCA_014182585.1. Classification (NCBI taxonomy): domain Eukaryota; kingdom Viridiplantae; phylum Streptophyta; class Magnoliopsida; order Myrtales; family Myrtaceae; genus Eucalyptus; species Eucalyptus coolabah. Next base: position 1,134,752 of record CM024629.1, on the reverse strand, counting down.
GAATTTTCTATGGAAAAACAGGGAATTTTCTCTGTGGAGCCTTCGTGTTCTTGTTTCAACGGGACTTCAGGCTGCTTTGGTGTGCAAAATGATGGGACGGATTGATCGAATGCTTTTGGAAGCCATGATTCTCATCGGATTTCAAACACTCGTGTTTTTTAGGCGAAAAAATGGCCGGAAATGGAATTTTCTATGGAAAAACAGGGAATTTTCTCTGTGGAGCCTTCGTGTTCTTGTTTCAACGGGAGTTCAGGCTGCTTTGGTGTGCAAAATGATGGGACGGATTGATCGAATGCTTTTGGAAGCCATGATTCTCATCGGATTTCCAACACTCGTGTTTTTTAGGCGAAAAATGGCCGGAAATGGAATTTTCTATGGAAAAACAGGGAATTTTCTCTGTGGAGCCTTCGTGTTCTTGTTTCAACGGGAGTTCAGGCTGCTTTGGTGTGCAAAATGATGGGACGGATTGATCGAATGCTTTTGGAAGCCATGATTCTCATCGGATTTCCAACACTCGTGTTTTTTAGGCGAAAAAATGGCCGGAAATGGAATTTTCTATGGAAAAACAGGGAATTTTCTCTTGTGGAGCCTTCGTGTTCTTGTTTCAACGGGAGTTCAGGCTGCTTTGGGTGTGCAAATGATGGGACGGATTGATCGAATGCTTTTGGAAGCCATGATTCTCATCGGATTTCCAACACTCGTGTTTTTAGGCGAAAAATGGCCGGAAATGGAATTTTCTATGGAAAAACAGGGAATTTTCTCTGTGGAGCCTTCGTGTTCTTGTTTCAACGGGAGTTCAGGCTGCTTTGGTGTGCAAAATGATGGGACGGATTGATCGAATGCTTTTGGAAGCCATGATTCTCATCGGATTTCCAACACTCGTGTTTTTTAGGCGAAAAAATGGCCGGAAATGGAATTTTCTATGGAAAAACAGGAATTTTCTCTGTGGAGCCTTCGTGTTCTTGTTTCAACGGGAGTTCAGGCTGCTTTGGTGTGCAAAATGATGGGACGGATTGATCGAATGCTTTTGGAAGCCATGATTCTCATCGGATTTCCAACACTCGTGTTTTTTAGGCGAAAAATGGCCGGAAATGGAATTTTCTATGGAAAAACAGGGAATTTTCTCTGTGGAGCCTTCGTGTTCTTGTTTCAACGGGAGTTCGAGGCTGCTTTGGTGTGCAAAATGATGGGACGGATTGATCGAATGCTTTTGGAAGCCATGATTCTCATCGGATTTCAAACACTCGTGTTTTTTAGGCGAAAAATGGCCGGAAATGGAATTTTCTATGGAAAAACAGGGAATTTTCTCTGTGGAGCCTTCGTGTTCTTGTTTCAACGGGAGTTCAGGCTGCTTTGGTGTGCAAAATGATGGGACGGATTGATCGAATGCTTTTGGAAGCCATGATTCTCATCGGATTTCCAACACTCGTGTTTTTTAGGCGAAAAAATGGCCGGAAATGGAATTTTCTATGGAAAAACAGGGAATTTTCTCGTGGAGCCTTCGTGTTCTTGTTTCAACGGGACTTCAGGCTGCTTTGGTGTGCAAAATGATGGGACGGATTGATCGAATGCTTTTGGAAGCCATGATTCTCATCGGATTTCAAACACTCGTGTTTTTTAGGCGAAAAAATGGCCGGAAATGGAATTTTCTATGGAAAAACAGGGAATTTTCTCTGTGGATCTTCGTGTTCTTGTTTCAACGGGAGTTCAGGCTGCTTTGGTGTGCAAAATGATGGGACGGATTGATCGAATGCTTTTGGAAGCCATGATTCTCATCGGATTTCAAACACTCGTGTTTTTTAGGCGAAAAATGGCCGGAAATGGAAATTTTTCTATGGAAAAACAGGGAATTTTCTCTGTGGAGCCTTCGTGTTCTTGTTTCAACGGGAGTTTCAGGCTGCTTTGGTGTGCAAAATGATGGGACGGATTGATCGAATGCTTTTGGAAGCCATGATTCTCATCGGATTTCCAACACTCGTGTTTTTAGGCGAAAAATGGCCGGAAATGGAATTTTCTATGGAAAAACAGGGAATTTTCTCTGGAGCCTTCGTGTTCTTGTTTCAACGGGAGTTCAGGCTGCTTTGGTGTGCAAAATGATGGGACGGATTGATCGAATGCTTTTGGAAGCCATGATTCTCATCGGATTTCCAACACTCGTGTTTTTTAGGCGAAAAATGGCCGGAAATGGAATTTTCTATGGAAAAACAGGGAATTTTCTCTGTGGAGCCTTCGTGTTCTTGTTTCAACGGGAGTTCAGGCTGCTTTGGTGTGCAAAATGATGGGACGGATTGATCGAATGCTTTTGGAAGCCATGATTCTCATCGGATTTCCAACACTCGTGTTTTTTAGGCGAAAAAATGGCCGGAAATGGAATTTTCTATGGAAAAACAGGGAATTTTCTCTGTGGAGCCTTCGTGTTCTTGTTTCAACGGGAGTTCAGGCTGCTTTGGTGTGCAAAATGATGGGACGGATTGATCGAATGCTTTTGGAAGCCATGATTCTCATCGGATTTCCAACACTCGTGTTTTTAGGCGAAAAATGGCCGGAAATGGAATTTTCTATGGAAAAACAGGGAATTTTCTCTCGTGGAGCCTTCGTGTTCTTGTTTCAACGGGAGTTCAGGCTGCTTTGGTGTGCAAAATGATGGGACGGATTGATCGAATGCTTTTGGAAGCCATGATTCTCATCGGATTTCCAACACTCGTGTTTTTAGGCGAAAAATGGCCGGAAATGGAATTTTCTATGGAAAAACAGGGAATTTTCTCTGTGGAGCCTTCGTGTTCTTGTTTCAACGGGAGTTCAGGCTGCTTTGGTGTGCAAAATGATGGGACGGATTGATCGAATGCTTTTGGAAGCCATGATTCTCATCGGATTTCCAACACTCGTGTTTTTTAGGCGAAAAAATGGCCGGAAATGGAATTTTCTATGGAAAAACAGGGAATTTTCTCTGTGGAGCCTTCGTGTTCTTGTTTCAACGGGACTTCAGGCTGCTTTGGTGTGCAAAATGATGGGACGGATTGATCGAATGCTTTTGGAAGCCATGATTCTCATCGGATTTCCAACACTCGTGTTTTTAGGCGAAAAAATGGCCGGAAATGGAATTTTCTATGGAAAAACAGGGAATTTTCTCTCGTGGAGCCTTCGTGTTCTTGTTTCAACGGGACTTCAGGCTGCTTTGGTGTGCAAAATGATGGGACGGATTGATCGAATGCTTTTGGAAGCCATGATTCTCATCGGATTTCCAACACTCGTGTTTTTTAGGCGAAAAAATGGCCGGAAATGGAATTTTCTATGGAAAAACAGGAATTTTCTCTCGTGGAGCCTTCGTGTTCTTGTTTCAGCGGGAGTTCAGGCTTCTGTGGTGTGCAAAATGATGGGACGGATTGATCGAATGCTTTTGGAAGCCATGATTCTCATCGGATTTCCAACACTCGTGTTTTTTAGGCGAAAAAATGGCCGGAAATGGAATTTTCTATGGAAAAACAGGGAATTTTCTCTGTGGAGCCTTCGTGTTCTTGTTTCAACGGGAGTTCAGGCTGCTTTGGTGTGCAAAATGATGGGACGGATTGATCGAATGCTTTTGGAAGCCATGATTCTCATCGGATTTCCAACACTCGTGTTTTTAGGCGAAAAATGGCCGGAAATGGAATTTTCTATGGAAAAACAGGGAATTTTCTCTGTGTGGAGCCTTCGTGTTCTTGTTTCAACGGGACTTCAGGCTGCTTTGGTGTGCAAAATGATGGGACGGATTGATCGAATGCTTTTGGAAGCCATGATTCTCATCGGATTTCCAACACTCGTGTTTTTTAGGCGAAAAAATGGCCGGAAATGGAATTTTCTATGGAAAAACAGGGAATTTTCTCTCGTGGAGCCTTCGTGTTCTTGTTTCAACGGGAGTTCAGGCTGCTTTGGTGTGCAAAATGATGGGACGGATTGATCGAATGCTTTTGGAAGCCATGATTCTCATCGGATTTCCAACACTCGTGTTTTTTCAGGCGAAAAATGGCCGGAAATGGAATTTTCTATGGAAAAACAGGGAATTTTCTCTCGTGGAGCCTTCGTGTTCTTGTTTCAACGGGAGTTCAGGCTGCTTTGGTGTGCAAAATGATGGGACGGATTGATCGAATGCTTTTGGAAGCCATGATTCTCATCGGATTTCAAACACTCGTGTTTTTAGGCGAAAAATGGCCGGAAATGGAATTTTCTATGGAAAAACAGGGAATTTTCTCTGGAGCCTTCGTGTTCTTGTTTCAGCGGGCTTTCAGGCTGCTGTGGTGTGCAAAACGATGGGACGGATTGATCGAATGCTTTTGGAAGCCATGATTCTCATCGGATTTCCAACACTCGTGTTTTTTAGGCGAAAAAATGGCCGGAAATGGAATTTTCTATGGAAAAACAGGAATTTTCTCTGTGGAGCCTTCGTGTTCTTGTTTCAGCGGGCGTTCAGACTGCTGTGGTGTGCAAAATGTTGGGACGGATTGATCGAATGCTTTTGGAAGCCATGATTCTCATCGGATTTCCCACATTCGTGTTTTTTAGCCCAAAAAATGGCTGGAAAGTGAATTTTCTATGTAAAAACAGGGAATTTTCTCTGTGGAGCCTTCGTGTTCTTGTTTCTGCGGGCTTACAGGCTGCTGTGGTGTGCAAAATGATGGGACGGATTGATCGAATGCTTTTGGAAGCCATGATTCTCATCGGATTTCCAACACTCGTGTTTTTTAGGCGAAAAAATGGCCGGAAATGGAATTTTCTATGGAAAAACAGGGAATTTTCTCTGTGGAGCCTTCGTGTTCTTGTTTCAACGGGAGTTCAGGCTGCTTTGGTGTGCAAAATGATGGGACGGATTGATCGAATGCTTTTGGAAGCCATGATTCTCATCGGATTTCCAACACTCGTGTTTTTTAGGCGAAAAATGGCCGGAAATGGAATTTTCTATGGAAAACAGGGAATTTTCTCTGTGGAGCCTTCGTGTTCTTGTTTCAACGGGACTTCAGGCTGCTTTGGTGTGCAAAATGATGGGACGGATTGATCGAATGCTTTTGGAAGCCATGATTCTCATCGGATTTCAAACACTCGTGTTTTTTAGGCGAAAAAATGGCCGGAAATGGAATTTTCTATGGAAAAACAGGGAATTTTCTCTGTGGAGCCTTCGTGTTCTTGTTTCAACGGGAGTTCAGGCTGCTTTGGTGTGCAAAATGATGGGACGGATTGATCGAATGCTTTTGGAAGCCATGATTCTCATCGGATTTCCAACACTCGTGTTTTTTAGGCGAAAAAATGGCCGGAAATGGAATTTTCTATGGAAAAACAGGGAATTTTCTCTGTGGAGCCTTCGTGTTCTTGTTTCAACGGGAGTTCAGGCTGCTGGTGTGCAAAATGATGGGACGGATTGATCGAATGCTTTTGGAAGCCATGATTCTCATCGGATTTCAACACTCGTGTTTTTTAGGCGAAAAAATGGCCGGAAATGGAATTTTCTATGGAAAAACAGGGAATTTTCTCTGTGGAGCCTTCGTGTTCTTGTTTCAACGGGAGTTCAGGCTGCTTTGGTGTGCAAAATGATGGGACGGATTGATCGAATGCTTTTGGAAGCCATGATTCTCATCGGATTTCCAACACTCGTGTTTTTTTTCAGGCGAAAAAATGGCCGGAAATGGAATTTTCTATGGAAAAACAGGGAATTTTCTCTGTGGAGCCTTCGTGTTCTTGTTTCAACGGGACTTCAGGCTGTTTTGGTGTGCAAAATGATGGGACGGATTGATCGAATGCTTTTGGAAGCCATGATTCTCATCGGATTTCCAACACTCGTGTTTTGTAGGTGAAAAAATGGCCGGAAATGGAATTTCTATGGAAAAACTGGGAATTTTCTCTGTGGAGCCTTCGTGTTCTTGTTTCAACAGGAGTTCAGGCTGCTTTGGTGTGCAAAATGATGGGAAGGATTGATCGAATGCTTTTGGAAGCCATGATTCTCATCGGATTTCCAACACTCGTGTTTTTTTAGCCAAAAAATGGCCGGAAATGGAATTTTCTATGGAAAAACAGGGAATTTTCTCTGTGGAGCCTTCGTGTTCTTGTTTCAACGGGACTTCAGGCTGCTTTGGTGTGCAAAATGATGGGACGGATTGATCGAATGCTTTTGGAAGCCATGATTCTCATCGGATTTCCAACACTCGTGTTTTTTAGGCGAAAAATGGCCGGAAATGGAATTTTCTATGGAAAAACAGGGAATTTTCTCTCGTGGAGCCTTCGTGTTCTTGTTTCAACGGGAGTTCAGGCTGCTTTGGTGTGTGCAAAATGATGGGACGGATTGATCGAATGCTTTTGGAAGCCATGATTCTCATCGGATTTCCAACACTCGTGTTTTTAGGCGAAAAAATGGCCGGAAATGGAATTTTCTATGGAAAAACAGGGAATTTTCTCTGGAGCCTTTCGTGTTCTTGTTTCAACGGGACTTCAGGCTGCTTTGGTGTGCAAAATGATGGGACGGATTGATCGAATGCTTTTGGAAGCCATGATTCTCATCGGATTTCCAACACTCGTGTTTTTAGGCGAAAAATGGCCGGAAATGGAATTTTCTATGGAAAAACAGGGAATTTTCTCTGTGGAGCCTTCGTGTTCTTGTTTCAACGGGAGTTCAGGCTGCTTTGGTGTGCAAAATGATGGGACGGATTGATCGAATGCTTTTGGAAGCCATGATTCTCATCGGATTTCCAACACTCGTGTTTTTTAGGCGAAAAAATGGCCGGAAATGGAATTTTCTATGGAAAAACAGGGAATTTTCTCTGTGGAGCCTTCGTGTTCTTGTTTCAACGGGAGTTCAGGCTGCTTTGGTGTGCAAAATGATGGGACGGATTGATCGAATGCTTTTGGAAGCCATGATTCTCATCGGATTTCCAACACTCGTGTTTTTTAGGCGAAAAATGGCCGGAAAGGGAATTTTCTATGGAAAAACAGGGAATTTTCTCTGTGGAGCCTTCGTGTTCTTGTTTCAGCGGGCGTTCAGGCTGCTGTGGTGTGCAAAATGATGGGACGGATTGATCGAATGCTTTTGGAAGCCATGATTCTCATCGGATTTCCAACACTCGTGTTTTTTAGGCGAAAAAATGGCCGGAAATGGAATTTTCTATGGAAAAACAGGGAATTTTCTCTCGTGGAGCCTTCGTGTTCTTGTTTCAACGGGAGTTCAGGCTGCTTTGGTGTGCAAAATGATGGGACGGATTGATCGAATGCTTTTGGAAGCCATGATTCTCATCGGATTTCCAACACTCGTGTTTTTTCAGCGAAAAAATGGCCGGAAATGGAATTTTCTATGGAAAAACAGGGAATTTTCTCTGTGGAGCCTTCGTGTTCTTGTTTCAACGGGACTTCAGGCTGCTTTGGTGTGCAAAATGATGGGACGGATTGATCGAATGCTTTTGGAAGCCATGATTCTCATCGGATTTCCAACACTCGTGTTTTTTAGGCGAAAAAATGGCCGGAAATGGAATTTTCTATGGAAAAACAGGGAATTTTCTCTCGTGGAGCCTTCGTGTTCTTGTTTCAACGGGAGTTCAGGCTGCTTTGGTGTGCAAAATGATGGGACGGATTGATCGAATGCTTTTGGAAGCCATGATTCTCATCGGATTTCCAACACTCGTGTTTTTTAGGCGAAAAAATGGCCGGAAATGGAATTTTCTATGGAAAAACAGGGAATTTTCTCTGTGGAGCCTTCGTGTTCTTGTTTCAACGGGACTTCAGGCTGCTTTGGTGTGCAAAATGATGGGACGGATTGATCGAATGCTTTTGGAAGCCATGATTCTCATCGGATTTCCAACACTCGTGTTTTTTAGGCGAAAAATGGCCGGAAATGGAATTTTCTATGGAAAAACAGGGAATTTTCTCTGTGGAGCCTTCGTGTTCTTGTTTCAACGGGAGTTCAGGCTGCTTTGGTGTGCAAAATGATGGGACGGATTGATCGAATGCTTTTGGAAGCCATGATTCTCATCGGATTTCCAACACTCGTGTTTTTTAGGCGAAAAATGGCCGGAAATGGAATTTTCTATGGAAAAACAGGGAATTTTCTCTCGTGGAGCCTTCGTGTTCTTGTTTCAACGGGACTTCAGGCTGCTTTGGTGTGCAAAATGATGGGACGGATTGATCGAATGCTTTTGGAAGCCATGATTCTCATCGGATTTCCAACACTCGTGTTTTTTAGGCGAAAAAATGGCCGGAAATGGAATTTTCTATGGAAAAACAGGGAATTTTCTCTGTGGAGCCTTCGTGTTCTTGTTTCAACGGGAGTTCAGGCTGCTTTGGTGTGCAAAATGATGGGACGGATTGATCGAATGCTTTTGGAAGCCATGATTCTCATCGGACTTCCTACACTCGTGTTTTTTAAGGCGAAAAAGTGGTCGGAAATGGAATTTTTTTATGGAAAAACAGGGAATTTTCTCTGTGGAGCCTTAGTGTTCTTGTTTCTGCGGACTTACAAGCTGCTGTGGTGTGCAAAACGATGGCACGGATTGATCGAATGCTTTTGGAAGCCGAGATTCTCATCGGATTTCCCACATCCGTGTTTTTTAGGCGAAAACATGGCCGGAAAGGGAATTTTCTATGTAAAAACAGGGAATTTTCTCTGTGGAGCCTTCGTGTTCTTGTTTCAACGGGCGTTCAGAGTGCTGTGGTGTGCAAAATGATGGGACGGATTGATCGAATGCTTTTGGAAGCCATGATTCTCATCGGATTTCCCACACTCGTGTTTTTTAGGCCAAAAAATGGCCGGAAATGGAATTTTTTTATGGAAAAACAGGGAATTTTCTCTGTGGAGCCTTCGTGTTCTTGTTTCAGGGGTTCAGGCTGCTTTGGTGTGCAAAATGATGGGACGGATTGATCGAATGCTTTTGGAAGCCATGATTCTCATCGGATTTCCAACACTCGTGTTTTTTCAGGCGAAAAAATGGCCGGAAATGGAATTTTCTATGGAAAAACAGGGAATTTTCTCTGTGGAGCCTTCGTGTTCTTGTTTCAACGGGACTTCGGGCTGCTTTGGTGTGCAAAATGATGGGACGGATTGATCGAATGCTTTTGGAAGCCATGATTCTCATCGGATTTCCAACACTCGTGTTTTTTCAGGCAAAAATGGCCGGAAATGGAATTTTCTATGGAAAAACAGGGAATTTTCTCTGTGGAGCCTTCGTGTTCTTGTTTCAACGGGACTTCAGGCTGCTTTGGTGTGCAAAATGATGGGACGGATTGATCGAATGCTTTTGGAAGCCATGATTCTCATCGGATTTCCAACACTCGTGTTTTTTAGGCGAAAAATGGCCGGAAATGGAATTTTCTATGGAAAAACAGGGAATTTTCTCTGTGGAGCCTTCGTGTTCTTGTTTCAACGGGAGTTCAGGCTGCTTTGGTGTGCAAAATGATGGGACGGATTGATCGAATGCTTTTGGAAGCCATGATTCTCATCGGATTTCCAACACTCGTGTTTTTTAGGCGAAAAAATGGCCGGAAATGGAATTTTCTATGGAAAAACAGGGAATTTTCTCTGTGGAGCCTTCGTGTTCTTGTTTCAACGGGAGTTCAGGCTGCTTTGGTGTGCAAAATGATGGGACGGATTGATCGAATGCTTTTGGAAGCCATGATTCTCATCGGATTTCCAACACTCGTGTTTTTTAGGCAAAAATGGCGAAATGGAATTTTCTATGGAAAAACAGGGAATTTTCTCTGTGGAGCCTTCGTGTTCTTGTTTCAACGGGACTTCAGGCTGCTTTGGTGTGCAAAATGATGGGACGGATTGATCGAATGCTTTTGGAAGCCATGATTCTCATCGGATTTCCAACACTCGTGTTTTTTCAGGCCAAAAATGGCCGGAAATGGAATTTTCTATGGAAAAACAGGGAATTTTCTCTGTGGAGCCTTCGTGTTCTTGTTTCAACGGGAGTTCAGGCTGCTTTGGTGTGCAAAATGATGGGACGGATTGATCGAATGCTTTTGGAAGCCATGATTCTCATCGGATTTCCAACACTCGTGTTTTTTTTCAGGCCAAAAATGGCCGGAAATGGAATTTTCTATGGAAAAACAGGGAATTTTCTCTGTGGAGCCTTCGTGTTCTTGTTTCAACGGGAGTTCGGCTGCTTGGTGTGCAAAATGATGGGACGGATTGATCGAATGCTTTTGGAAGCCATGATTCTCATCGGATTTCCAACACTCGTGTTTTTTCAGGCCAAAAATGGCCGGAAATGGAATTTTCTATGGAAAAACAGGGAATTTTCTCTGGAGCCTTCGTGTTCTTGTTTCAACGGGAGTTCAGGCTGCTTTGGTGTGCAAAATGATGGGACGGATTGATCGAATGCTTTTGGAAGCCATGATTCTCATCGGATTTCCAACACTCGTGTTTTTTCAGGCAAAAATGGCCGGAAATGGAATTTTCTATGGAAAAACTGGGAATTTTCTCTGTGGAGCCTTCGTGTTCTTGTTTCAACGGGACTTCAGGCTGCTGTGGTGTGCAAAACGATGGGACGGATTGATCGAATGCTTTTGGAAGCCATGATTCTCATCGGATTTCCAACACTCGTGTTTTTTAGGCAAAAAATGGCCGGAAATGGAATTTTTTTATGGAAAAACAGGGAATTTTCTCTGTAGAGCCATCGTGTTCTTGTTTCAGCGGGCCTTCAGGCTGCTGTGGTGTGCAAAATGATGGGACGGATTGATCGAATGCTTTTGGAAGCCATGATTCTCATCGGATTTCCCACACTCGTGTTTTTTAGGCAAAAAAATGGCCGGAAATGCAATTTTTTTTTATGGAAAAACAGGGAATTTTCTCTCGTGGAGCCTTCGTGTTCTTGTTTCAACGGGACTTCAGGCTGCTTTGGTGTGCAAAATGATGGGACGGATTGATCGAATGCTTTTGGAAGCCATGATTCTCATCGGATTTCCAACACTCGTGTTTTTTCAGGCAAAAATGGCCGGAAATGGAATTTTCTATGGAAAAACAGGGAATTTTCTCTCGTGGAGCCTTCGTGTTCTTGTTTCAACGGGACTTCAGGCTGCTTTGGTGTGCAAAATGATGGGACGGATTGATCGAATGCTTTTGGAAGCCATGATTCTCATCGGATTTCCAACACTCGTGTTTTTTCAGGCAAAAATGGCCGGAAATGGAATTTTCTATGGAAAAACAGGAATTTTCTCGTGGAGCCTTCGTGTTCTTGTTTCAACGGGACTTCAGGCTGCTTTGGGTGTGCAAAATGATGGGACGGATTGATCGAATGCTTTTGGAAGCCATGATTCTCATCGGATTTCCAACACTCGTGTTTTTTCAGCCAAAAATGGCCGGAAATGGAATTTTCTATGGAAAAACAGGGAATTTTCTCTCGGAGCCTTCGTGTTCTTGTTTCAGCGGGAGTTCAGGCTGCTTGGTGTGCAAAATGATGGGACGGATTGATCGAATGCTTTTGGAAGCCATGATTCTCATCGGATTTCCAACACTCGTGTTTTTTCAGCCAAAAAATGGCCGGAAATGGAATTTTCTATGGAAAAACAGGGAATTTTCTCTCGTGGAGCCTTCGTGTTCTTGTTTCAACGGGACTTCAGGCTGCTTTGGTGTGCAAAATGATGGGACGGATTGATCGAATGCTTTTGGAAGCCATGATTCTCATCGGATTTCCAACACTCGTGTTTTTTCAGGCCAAAAATGGCCGGAAATGGAATTTTCTATGGAAAAACAGGGAATTTTCTCTTTCCAGAGCCTTCGTGTTCTTGTTTCAGCGGGAGTTCAGGCTTCTGTGGTGTGCAAAATGATGGGACGAATTGATCGAATGCTTTTGGAAGCCATGATTCTCATCGGATTTCCAACACTCGTGTTTTTTCAGTCAAAAAATGGCCGGAAATGGAATTTTCTATGGAAAAACAGGGAATTTTCTCTGTGGAGCCTTCGTGTTCTTGTTTCAACGGGAGTTCAGGCTGCTTGGTGTGCAAAATGATGGGACGGATTGATCGAATGCTTTTGGAAGCCATGATTCTCATCGGATTTCCAACACTCGTGTTTTTTAGGCCAAAAAATGGCCGGAAATGGAATTTTCTATGGAAAAACAGGGAATTTTCTCTGTGGAGCCTTCGTGTTCTTGTTTCAACGGGAGTTCAGGCTGCTGTGGTGTGCAAAATGATGGGACGGATTGATCGAATGCTTTTGGAAGCCATGATTCTCATCGGATTTCCAACACTCGTGTTTTTTCAGCCAAAAAATGGCCGGAAATGGAATTTTCTATGGAAAAACAGGGAATTTTCTCTGTGGAGCCTTCGTGTTCTTGTTTCAACGGGAGTTCAGGCTGCTGTGGTGTGCAAAATGATGGGACGGATTGATCGAATGCTTTTGGAAGCCATGATTCTCATCGGATTTCCAACACTCGTGTTTTTTCAGCCAAAAAATGGCCGGAAATGGAATTTTCTATGGAAAAACAGGGAATTTTCTCTGTGGAGCCTTCGTGTTCTTGTTTCAACGGGAGTTCAGGCTGCTGGTGTGCAAAATGATGGGACGGATTGATCGAATGCTTTTGGAAGCCATGATTCTCATCGGATTTCCAACACTCGTGTTTTTTCAGCCAAAAAATGGCCGGAAATGGAATTTTCTATGGAAAAACAGGGAATTTTCTCTCGGAGCCTTCGTGTTCTTGTTTCAACGGGACTTCAGGCTGCTTGGTGTGCAAAATGATGGGACGGATTGATCGAATGCTTTTGGAAGCCATGATTCTCATCGGATTTCCAACACTCGTGTTTTTTCAGGCCAAAAATGGCCGGAAATGGAATTTTCTATGGAAAAACAGGGAATTTTCTCTCGTGGAGCCTTCGTGTTCTTGTTTCAACGGGAGTTCAGGCTGCGTGGTGTGCAAAATGATGGGACGGATTGATCGAATGCTTTTGGAAGCCATGATTCTCATCGGATTTCCAACACTCGTGTTTTTTTTCAGGCCAAAAATGGCCGGAAATGGAATTTTCTATGGAAAAACAGGGAATTTTCTCTGTGGAGCCTTCGTGTTCTTGTTTCAACGGGAGTTCGAGGCTGCTTTGGTGTGCAAAATGATGGGACGGATTGATCGAATGCTTTTGGAAGCCATGATTCTCATCGGATTTCCAACACTCGTGTTTTTTCAGCCAAAAAATGGCCGGAAATGGAATTTTCTATGGAAAAACAGGGAATTTTCTCTGTGGAGCCTTCGTGTTCTTGTTTCAGCGGGACTTCAGGCTGCTGTGGTGTGCAAAATGATGGGACGGATTGATCGAATGCTTTTGGAAGCCATAATTCTCATCGGATTTCCAACACTCGTGTTTTTTCGAAAAATGGCCGGAAAGGAATTTTCTATGGAAAAACAGGGAATTTTCTCTGGAGCCTTCGTGTTCTTGTTTCAACGGGAGTTCAGGCTGCTTTGGTGTGCAAAATGATGGGACGGATTGATCGAATGCTTTTGGAAGCCATGATTCTCATCGGATTTCCAACACTCGTGTTTTTTCAGCCAAAAAATGGCCGGAAATGGAATTTTCTATGGAAAACAGGGAATTTTCTCTCGTGGAGCCTTCGTGTTCTTGTTTCAACGGGAGTTCAGGCTGCTTTGGTGTGCAAAATGATGGGACGGATTGATCGAATGCTTTTGGAAGCCATGATTCTCATCGGATTTCCAACACTCGTGTTTTTTCAGCCAAAAAATGGCCGGAAATGGAATTTTCTATGGAAAACAGGGAATTTTCTCTCGTGGAGCCTTCGTGTTCTTGTTTCAACGGGACTTTCGGCTGCTTTGGTGTGCAAAATGATGGGACGGATTGATCGAATGCTTTTGGAAGCCATGATTCTCATCGGATTTCCAACACTCGTGTTTTTTCAGCCAAAAATGGCCGGAAATGGAATTTTCTATGGAAAAACAGGGAATTTTCTCTCGTGGAGCCTTCGTGTTCTTGTTTCAACGGGAGTTTCAGGCTGCTTTGGTGTGCAAAATGATGGGACGGATTGATCGAATGCTTTTGGAAGCCATGATTCTCATCGGATTTCCAACACTCGTGTTTTTTCAGCCAAAAAAAGGCCGGAAAGGGAATTTTCTATGGAAAAACAGGGAATTTTCTCTCGTGGAGCCTTCGTGTTCTTGTTTCAACGGGACTTTCAGGCTGCTTTGGTGTGCAAAATGATGGGACGGATTGATCGAATGCTTTTGGAAGCCATGATTCTCATCGGATTTCCAACTCGTGTTTTTTCAGCCAAAAATGGCCGGAAATGGAATTTTCTATGGAAAAACAGGGAATTTTCTCTGTGGAGCCTTCGTGTTCTTGTTTCAACGGGACTTCAGGCTGCTGTGGTGTGCAAAATGATGGGACGGATTGACCGAATGCTTTTGGAAGCCATGATTCTCATCGGATTTCCAACACTCGTGTTTTTTCAGGCAAAAAATGGCCGGAAAGGGAATTTTCTATGGAAAAACAGGGAATTTTCTCTGTGGAGCCTTCGTGTTCTTGTTTCAACGGGAGTTCAGGCTGCTTTGGTGTGCAAAATGATGGGACGGATTGATCGAATGCTTTTGGAAGCCATGATTCTCATCGGATTTCCAACACTCGTGTTTTTTAGGCCAAAAATGGCCGGAAATGGAATTTTCTATGGAAAAACAGGGAATTTTCTCTGTGGAGCCTTCGTGTTCTTGTTTCAGCGGGAGTTCAGGGCTGCTTTGGTGTGCAAAATGATGGGACGGATTGATCGAATGCTTTTGGAAGCCATGATTCTCATCGGATTTCCAACACTCGTGTTTTTTCAGCCAAAAATGGCCGGAAATGGAATTTTCTATGGAAAAACAGGGAATTTTCTCTCGTGGAGCCTTCGTGTTCTTGTTTCAACGGGACTTCAGGCTGCTTTGTGGTGTGCAAAATGATGGGACGGATTGATCGAATGCTTTTGGAAGCCATGATTCTCATCGGATTTCCAACACTCGTGTTTTTTCAGCCAAAAATGGCCGGAAATGGAATTTTCTATGGAAAAACAGGGAATTTTCTCTGTGGAGCCTTCGTGTTCTTGTTTCAACGGGAGTTCAGGCTGCTTTGGTGTGCAAAATGATGGGAAGGATTGATCGAATGCTTTTGGAAGCCATGATTCTCATCGGATTTCCAACACTCGTGTTTTTTCAAAAAATGGCCGGAAATGGGAATTTTCTATGGAAAAACAGGGAATTTTCTCTGTGGAGCCTTCGTGTTCTTGTTTCAACGGGACTTCGGGCTGCTTTGGTGTGCAAAATGATGGGACGGATTGATCGAATGCTTTTGGAAGCCATGATTCTCATCGGATTTCCAACACTCGTGTTTTTTCAGCCAAAAATGGCCGGAAATGGAATTTTCTATGGAAAAACAGGGAATTTTCTCTGTGGAGCCTTCGTGTTCTTGTTTCAAACTGGGAGTTCAGGCTGCTGTGGTGTGCAAAATGATGGGACGGATTGATCGAATGCTTTTGGAAGCCATGATTCTCATCGGATTTCCAACACTCGTGTTTTTTCAGCCAAAAAATGGCCGGAAATGGAATTTTCTATGGAAAAACAGGGAATTTTCTCTGTGAAGCCTTCGTGTTCTTGTTTCAACGGGACTTCAGGCTGCTTTGGTGTGCAAAATGATGGGACGGATTGATCGAATGCTTTTGGAAGCCATGATTCTCATCGGATTTCCAACACTCGTGTTTTTTCAGCCAAAAAATGGCCGGAAATGGAATTTTCTATGGAAAAACAGGGAATTTTCTCTGTGGAGCCTTCGTGTTCTTGTTTCAACGGGCCTTCAGGCTGCTGTGGTGTGCAAAATGATGGGACGGATTGATCGAATGCTTTTGGAAGCCATGATTCTCATCGGATTTCCAACACTCGTGTTTTTTCAGCCAAAAAATGGCCGGAAAGGGAATTTTCTATGGAAAACAGGGAATTTTCTCTGTGGAGCCTTCGTGTTCTTGTTTCAGCGGGCCTTCAGGCTGCTGTGGTGTGCAAAATGATGGGACGGATTGATCGAATGCTTTTGGAAGCCATGATTCTCATCGGATTTCCAACACTCGTGTTTTTTCAGCCAAAAAATGGCCGGAAATGGAATTTTCTATGGAAAACAGGGAATTTTCTCTGTGGAGCCTTCGTGTTCTTGTTTCAGCGGGAGTTCAGGCTGCTGTGGTGTGCAAAATGATGGGACGGATTGATCGAATGCTTTTGGAAGCCATGATTCTCATCGGATTTCCAACACTCGTGTTTTTTCAGCCAAAAATGGCCGGAAAGGGAATTTTCTATGGAAAAACAGGGAATTTTCTCTCGTGGAGCCTTCGTGTTCTTGTTTCAACGGGACTTTCAGGGCTGCTTTGGTGTGCAAAATGATGGGACGGATTGATCGAATGCTTTTGGAAGCCATGATTCTCATCGGATTTCCAACACTCGTGTTTTTTCAGCCAAAAATGGCCGGAAAGGGAATTTTCTATGGAAAAACAGGGAATTTTCTCTCGTGGAGCCTTCGTGTTCTTGTTTCAATGGAAAAACGTTTCAGGCTGCTTTGGTGTGCAAAATGATGGGACGGATTGATCGAATGCTTTTGGAAGCCATGATTCTCATCGGATTTCCAACACTCGTGTTTTTTCAGCCAAAAAATGGCCGGAAAGGGAATTTTCTATGGAAAAACAGGGAATTTTCTCTGTGGAGCCTTCGTGTTCTTGTTTCAACGGGAGTTTCAGGCTGCTTTGGTGTGCAAAATGATGGGACGGATTGATCGAATGCTTTTGGAAGCCATGATTCTCATCGGATTTCCAACACTCGTGTTTTTTCAGGCCAAAAATGGCCGGAAATGGAATTTTCTATGGAAAACAGGGAATTTTCTCTGTGGAGCCTTCGTGTTCTTGTTTCAACGGGACTTCAGGCTGCTGGGTGTGCAAAATGATGGGACGGATTGATCGAATGCTTTTGGAAGCCATGATTCTCATCGGATTTCCAACACTCGTGTTTTTTCAGCCAAAAATGGCCGGAAATGGAATTTTCTATGGAAAAACAGGGAATTTTCTCTCGTGGAGCCTTCGTGTTCTTATTTCAGCGGGAGTTCAGGCTGCTTTGGTGTGCAAAATGATGGGACGGATTGATCGAATGCTTTTGGAAGCCATGATTCTCATCGGATTTCCAACACTCGTGTTTTTTCAGCCAAAAATGGCCGGAAAGGAATTTTCTATGGAAAAACAGGGAATTTTCTCTGTGGAGCCTTCGTTCTTGTTTCAACGGGACTTCAGCTGCTGGTGTGCAAAATGATGGGACGGATTGATCGAATGCTTTTGGAAGCCATGATTCTCATCGGATTTCCAACACTCGTGTTTTTTCAGCCAAAAATGGCCGGAAAGGGAATTTTCTATGGAAAAACAGGGAATTTTCTCTCGTGGAGCCTTCGTGTTCTTGTTTCAACGGGAGTTCAGGCTGCTTTGGTGTGCAAAATGATGGGACGGATTGATCGAATGCTTTTGGAAGCCATAATTCTCATCGGATTTCCAACACTCGTGTTTTTTCAGCCAAAAAATGGCCGGAAAGGGAATTTTCTATGGAAAAACAGGGAATTTTCTCTGTGGAGCCTTCGTGTTCTTGTTTCAGCGGGACTTCAGGCTGCTGTGGTGTGCAAAATGATGGGACGGATTGATCGAATGCTTTTGGAAGCCATGATTCTCATCGGATTTCCAACACTCGTGTTTTTTCAGCCAAAAATGGCCGGAAATGGAATTTTCTATGGAAAAACAGGGAATTTTCTCTCGTGGAGCCTTCGTGTTCTTGTTTCAACGGGGTTCAGGCTGCCGTGGTGTGCAAAATGATGGGACGGATTGATCGAATGCTTTTGGAAGCCATGATTCTCATCGGATTTCCAACACTCGTGTTTTTTCAGCCAAAAATGGCCGGAAAGGGAATTTTCTATGGAAAAACAGGGAATTTTCTCTGTGGAGCCTTCGTGTTCTTGTTTCAGCGGGGTTCAGCTGCTTTGGTGTGCAAAATGATGGGACGGATTGATCGAATGCTTTTGGAAGCCATGATTCTCATCGGATTTCCAACACTCGTGTTTTTTCAGCCAAAAATGGCCGGAAAGGGAATTTTCTATGGAAAAACAGGGAATTTTCTCTGTGGAGCCTTCGTGTTCTTGTTTCAACGGGTCTTCAGGCTGCTGTGGTGTGCAAAATGATGGGACGGATTGATCGAATGCTTTTGGAAGCCATGATTCTCGTTGGATTTCCATCAGTCGAGTTTTTTCAACCAAATAATGGCCGGAAAGGGAATTTTCAATGGAAAAACAGGGAATTTTCTTTGTGGAGCCTTCGTGTTCTTGTTTCAGCGGGCCTTCAGGCTGCTGGTGTGCAAAATGATGGGACGGATTGATCGAATGCTTTTGGAAGCCATAATTCTCATCGGATTTCCAACACTCGTGTTTTTCAGCCAAAAATGGCCGGAAAGGGAATTTTCTATGGAAAAACAGGGAATTTTCTCTGTGGAGCCTTCGTGTTCTTGTTTCAGCGGGACTTCAGGCTGCTGTGGTGTGCAAAATGATGGGACGGATTGATCGAATGCTTTTGGAAGCCATAATTCTCATCGGATTACCAACACTCGTGTTTTTTCAGCCAAAAAATGGCCGGAAAGGGAATTTTCTATGGAAAAACAGGGAATTTTCTCTCGTGGAGCCTTCGTGTTCTTGTTTCAACGCGGCCTTCAGGCTGCTTTGGTGTGCAAAATGGTGGGACGGATTGATCGAATGCTTTTGGAAGCCGAGATTCTCATCGGATTTCCCACATTCGTGTTTTTTAGGCCAAAAAATGGCCGGAAAGGGAATTTTCTATGTAAAAACAGGGAATTTTCTCTGTGGAGCCTTCGTGTTCTTGTTTCTGCGGGCTTACAGGCTGCTGTGGTGTGCAAAACGATGGGACGGATTGATCGAATGCTTTTGGAAGCCATGATTCTCATCGGATTTCCAACACTCGTGTTTTTTCAGCCAAAAAATGGCCCGAAAGGGAATTTTCTATGGAAAAACAGGGAATTTTCTCTCGGAGCCTTCGTGTTCTTGTTTCAACGGGCCTTCAGGCTGTGGTGTGCAAAATGATGGGACGGATTGATCGAATGCTTTTGGAAGCCATGATTCCCATCGGATTTCCAACACTCGTGTTTTTTCAGCCAAAAATGGCCGGAAAGGGAATTTTCTATGGAAAAACAGGGAATTTTCTCTCGTGGAGCCTTCGTGTTCTTGAGTTTCAACGGGACTTTCAGGCTGCTTGGTGTGCAAAATGATGGGACGGATTGATCGAATGCTTTTGGAAGCCATGATTCTCATCGGATTTCCAACACTCGTGTTTTTTCAGCCAAAAATGGCCGGAAAGGGAATTTTCTATGGAAAAACAGGGAATTTTCTCTGTGGAGCCTTCGTGTTCTTGTTTCAAACGGTTTCAGGCTGCTGGTGTGCAAAATGATGGGACGGATTGATCGAATGCTTTTGGAAGCCATGATTCCCATCGGATTTCCAACACTCGTGTTTTTTCAGCCAAAAATGGCCGGAAAGGGAATTTTCTATGGAAAACAGGGAATTTTCTCTCGTGGAGCCTTCGTGTTCTTGTTTCAACGCCTTCAGGCTGCTGGTGTGCAAAATGATGGGACGGATTGATCGAATGCTTTTGGAAGCCATGATTCTCATCGGATTTCCAACACTCGTGTTTTTTCAGCCAAAAATGGCCCGAAAGGGAATTTTCTATGGAAAAACAGGGAATTTTCTCTCGTGGAGCCTTCGTGTTCTTGTTTCAGCACGCCTTCAGGCTGCTGTGTTGTGCAAAATGATGGGACGGATTGATCGAATCCTTTTGGCAGCCATGATTCCCATCGGATTTGCAACACTCGTGTTTTTTCAGCCAAAAAATGGCCGGAAAGGGAATTTTCTATGGAAAAACAGGGAATTTTCTCTGTGGAGCCTTCGTGTTCTTGTTTCAGCAGGACTTCAGGCTGCTGTGGTGTGCAAAATGATGGGACGGATTGATCGAATGCTTTTGGAAGCCATGATTCCCATCGGATTTCCAACACTCGTGTTTTTTCAGCCAAAAATGGCCCGAAAGGGAATTTTCTATGGAAAAACAGGGAATTTTCTCTCGTGGAGCCTTCGTGTTCTTGTTTCAGCCCGGGACTTCAGGCTGCCGTGTGGTGTGCAAAATGATGGGACGGATTGATCGAATGCTTTTGGAAGCCATGATTCCCATCGGATTTCCAATACTCGTGTTTTTTCAGCCAAAAAATGGCTCGAAAGGGAATTTTCTATGGAAAAACAGGGAATTTTCTCTCGTGGAGCCTTCGTGTTCTTGTTTCAAAGGGACTTCAGGCTGCTTTGGTGTGCAAAATGATGGGACGGATTGATCGAATGCTTTTGGAAGCCATGATTCCCATCGGATTTCCAACACTCGTGTTTTTTCAGCCAAAAATGGCCCGAAAGGGAATTTTCTATGGAAAAACAGGGAATTTTCTCTCGTGGAGCCTTCGTGTTCTTGTTTCAAAGCCTTTCAGGCTGCTGGTGTGCAAAATGATGGGACGGATTGATCGAATGCTTTTGGAAGCCATGATTCCCATCGGATTTCCAACACTCGTGTTTTTTCAGCCAAAAATGGCCCGAAAGGGAATTTTCTATGGAAAACAGGGAATTTTCTCTCGTGGAGCCTTCGTGTTCTTGTTTCAAAGACGTTCAGCTGCCGTGGTGTGCAAAATGATGGGACGGATTGATCGAATGCTTTTGGAAGCCATGATTCCATCGGATTTCCAACACTCGTGTTTTTTCAGCCAAAAATGGCCCGGAAAGGGAATTTTCTATGGAAAAACAGGGAATTTTCTCTCGTGGAGCCTTCGTTTTCTTGTTTCAGCGGGCTTCAGGCTGCTTGGTGTGCAAAATGATGGGACGGATTGATCGAATGCTTTTGGAAGCCATGATTCCCATCGGATTTCCAACACTCGTGTTTTTTCAGCCAAAAATGGCCGAAAGGGAATTTTCTATGGAAAAACAGGGAATTTTCTCTGTGGAGCCTTCGTGTTCTTGTTTCAGCGCCTTTTCAGGCTGCTGTGGTGTGTGCAAAATGATGGGACGGATTGATCGAATGCTTTTGGAAGCCATGATTCCCATCGGATTTCCAACACTCGTGTTTTTTCAGCCAAAAATGGCCCGAAAGGGAATTTTCTATGGAAAAACAGGGAATTTTCTCTCGTGGAGCCTTCGTGTTCTTGTTTCAGCACCTTCAGGCTGCTGTGGTGTGCAAAATGATGGGACGGATTGATCGAATGCTTTTGGAAGCCATGATTCCCATCGGATTTCCAACACTCGTGTTTTTTCAGCCAAAAATGGCCCGAAAGGGAATTTTCTAAGGAAAAACAGGGAATTTTCTCTCGTGGAGCCTTCGTGTTCTTGTTTCAGCACGCCTTCAGCTGCCGTGGTGTGCAAAATGATGGGACGGATTGATCGAATGCTTTTGGCAGCCATGATTCCCATCGGATTTCCAACACTCGTGTTTTTTCAGCCAAAAATGGCCCGAAAGGGAATTTTCTATGGAAAAACAGGGAATTTTCTCTCGTGGAGCCTTCGTGTTCTTGTTTCAAAGACGGGGATGGGACGGATTCAGGCTGCCGTGTGTGTGCAAAATGATGGGACGGATTGATCGAATGCTTTTGGCAGCCATGATTCCCATCGGATTTCCAACACTCGTGTTTTTTCAGCCAAAAATGGCCCGAAAGGGAATTTTCTATGGAAAACAGGGAATTTTCTCTGTGGAGCCTTCGTGTTCTTGTTTCAACGGGCCTTCAGGCTGCTGTGATGTGCAAAATGATGGGACGGATTGATCGAATGCTTTTGGCAGCCATGATTCCCATCGGATTTCCAACACTCGTGTTTTTTCAGCCAAGAAATGGCCCGAAAGGGAATTTTCTAAGGAAAAACAGGGAATTTTCTCTCGTGGAGCCTTCGTGTTCTTGTTTCAAAGCGGGCCTTCAGGCTGTGATGTGCAAAATGATGGGACGGATTGATCGAATGCTTTTGGAGCCATGATTCCCATCGGATTTCCAACACTCGTGTTTTTTCAGCCAAAAATGGCCCGAAAGGGAATTTTCTAAGGAAAACAGGGAATTTTCTCGTGGAGCCTTCGTGTTCTTGTTTCAGCACGGCCTTTCAGGCTGCCGTGATGTGCAAAATGATGGGACGGATTGATCGAATGCTTTTGGCAGCCATGATTCCCATCGGATTTCCAACACTCGTGTTTTTTCAGCCAAAAATGGCCCGAAAGGGAATTTTCTATGGAAAACAGGGAATTTTCTCTCGTGGAGCCTTCGTGTTCTTGTTTCAGCACGGGCCTTCTTCAGGCTGCCGTGTGTGCAAAATGATGGGACGGATTGATCGAATGCTTTTGGAGCCATGATTCCCATCGGATTTCCAACACTCGTGTTTTTTCAGCCAAAAATGGCCCGAAAGGGAATTTTCTAAGGAAAACAGGGAATTTTCTCTCGTGGAGCCTTCGTGTTCTTGTTTCAAAGCACGGCCTTCAGCTGCTGTGGTGTGCAAAATGATGGGACGGATTGATCGAATGCTTTTGGAAGCCATGATTCCCATCGGATTTCCAACACTCGTGTTTTTTCAGCCAAAAAATGGCCCGAAAGGGAATTTTCTAAGGAAAAACAGGGAATTTTCTCTCGTGGAGCCTTCGTGTTCTTGTTTCAAAGACGGGCCTTCAGGCTGCCGTGGTGTGCAAAATGATGGGACGGATTGATCGAATGCTTTTGGCAGCCATGATTCCCATCGGATTTCCAACACTCGTGTTTTTTCAGCCAAAAATGGCCCGAAAGGGAATTTTCTAAGGAAAACAGGGAATTTTCTCTCGTGGAGCCTTCGTGTTCTTGTTTCAGCACGGCCTTCAGGCTGCTGCCGTGATGTGCAAAATGATGGGACGGATTGATCGAATGCTTTTGGAGCCATGATTCCCATCGGATTTCCAACACTCGTGTTTTTTCAGCCAAAAATGGCCCGAAAGGGAATTTTCTAAGGAAAAACAGGGAATTTTCTCTGTGGAGCCTTCGTGTTCTTGTTTCAAAGCACGCTTCAGGCTGCTGTGATGTGCAAAATGATGGGACGGATTGATCGAATGCTTTTGGAAGCCATGATTCCCATCGGATTTCCAACACTCGTTTTTTCAGCCAAAAAATGGCCCGAAAGGGAATTTTCTAAGGAAAAACAGGGAATTTTCTCTGTGGAGCCTTCGTGTTCTTGTTTCAGACGGCCTTCGGCTGCTGTGGTGTGCAAACTGATGGGACGGATTGATCGAATGCTTTTGGCAGCCATGATTCCCATCGGATTTCCAACACTCGTGTTTTTTCAGCCAAAAAATGGCCGGAAAGGGAATTTTCTAAGGAAAAACAGGGAATTTTCTCTGTGGAGCCTTCGTGTTCCTGTTTTCGCCCGGTTTCAGGCTGCTGTGCTGTGCAAAATGATGGGACGGATTGATCGAATGCTTTTGGCAGCCATGATTCCCATCGGATTTCCAACACTCGTGTTTTTTCAGCCAAAAAATGGCCGGAAAGGGAATTTTCTAAGGAAAAACAGGAATTTTCTCTGTGGAGCCTTCGTGTTCTTGTTTCAGCACGGGCTTTCAGCTGCTGTGATGTGCAAAATGATGGGACGGATTGATCGAATGCTTTTGGCAGCCATGATTCCCATCGGATTTCCAACACTGTGTTTTTTCAGCCAAAAATGGCCCGAAAAGGGAATTTTCTAAGGAAAAACAGGGAATTTTCTCTCGTGGAGCCTTCGTGTTCTTGTTTCAAAGCACGCTTTCAGGCTGCCGTGATGTGCAAAATGATGGGACGGATTGATCGAATGCTTTTGGCAGCCATGATTCCCATCGGATTTCCAACACTCGTGTTTTTTCAGCCAAAAATGGCCCGAAAGGGAATTTTCTAAGGAAAACAGGGAATTTTCTCTCGTGGAGCCTTCGTGTTCTTGTTTCAGCACGGCCTTCAGCTGCCGTGATGTGCAAAATGATGGGACGGATTGATCGAATGCTTTTGGAGCCATGATTCCCATCGGATTTCCAACACTGTGTTTTTTCAGCCAAAAATGGCCCGAAAGGGAATTTTCTAAGGAAAAACAGGGAATTTTCTCTCGTGGAGCCTTCGTGTTCTTGTTTCAGCACGGCCTTCAGGCTGCCGTGGTGTGCAAAATGATGGGACGGATTGATCGAATGCTTTTGGCAGCCATGATTCCCATCGGATTTCCAACACTCGTGTTTTTTCAGCCAAAAATGGCCCGAAAGGGAATTTTCTAAGGAAAAACAGGGAATTTTCTCTCGTGGAGCCTTCGTGTTCTTGTTTCAAAGGCCGCCTTCAGGCAGTGTGGTGTGCAAAATGATGGGACGGATTGATCGAATGCTTTTGGCAGCCATGATTCCCATCGGATTTCCAACACTCGTGTTTTTTCAGCCAAAAAATGGCCCGAAAGGGAATTTTCTAAGGAAAAACAGGGAATTTTCTCTCGTGGAGCCTTCGTGTTCTTGTTTCAAAGCACGGCCTTCAGCTGCTGTGGTGTGCAAAATGATGGGACGGATTGATCGAATGCTTTTGGCAGCCATGATTCCCATCGGATTTCCAACACTCGTGTTTTTTCAGCCAAAAATGGCCCGAAAGGGAATTTTCTATGGAAAACAGGGAATTTTCTCTCGTGGAGCCTTCGTGTTCTTGTTTCAAAGCACGCTTCAGGCTGCCGTGGTGTGCAAAATGATGGGACGGATTGATCGAATGCTTTTGGAAGCCATGATTCCCATCGGATTTCCAACACTGTGTTTTTTCAGCCAAAAATGGCCCGAAAGGGAATTTTCTAAGGAAAAACAGGGAATTTTCTCTCGTGGAGCCTTCGTGTTCTTGTTTCAAAGCACGGCTTTCAGCTGCTGTGATGTGCAAAATGATGGGACGGATTGATCGAATGCTTTTGGAGCCATGATTCCCATCGGATTTCCAACACTGTGTTTTTTCAGCCAAAAAATGGCCCGAAAGGGAATTTTCTAAGGAAAACAGGGAATTTTCTCTCGTGGAGCCTTCGTGTTCTTGTTTCAGCGGCCCTTCGGGCCGCTGTGGTGTGCAAAATGATGGGACGGATTGATCGAATGCTTTTGGCAGCCATGATTCCCATCGGATTTCCAACACTCGTGTTTTTTCAGCCAAAAAATGGCCCGAAAGGGAATTTTCTATGGAAAAACAGGGAATTTTCTCTGTGGAGCCTTCGTGTTCTTGTTTCAAAGACGCTTCAGGCTGCCGTGGTGTGCAAAATGATGGGACGGATTGATCGAATGCTTTTGGCAGCCATGATTCCCATCGGATTTCCAACACTCGTGTTTTTTCAGCCAAAAATGGCCCGAAAGGGAATTTTCTATGGAAAAACAGGGAATTTTCTCTGTGGAGCCTTCGTGTTCTTGTTTCAGCGGGACTTCAGGCTGCTGTCATGTGCGAAATGATGGGACGGATTGATCGAATGCTTTTGGCAGCCATGATTCCCATCGGATTTCCAACACTCGTGTTTTTTCAGCCAAAAAATGGCCCGAAAGGGAATTTTCTAAGGAAAACAGGGAATTTTCTCTCGTGGAGCCTTCGTGTTCTTGTTTCAAAGACGCTTTCAGGCAGCTGCCGTGGTGTGCAAAATGATGGGACGGATTGATCGAATGCTTTTGGAGCCATGATTCCCATCGGATTTCCAACACTCGTGTTTTTTCAGCCAAAAATGGCCCGAAAGGGAATTTTCTAAGGAAAAACAGGGAATTTTCTCTCGTGGAGCCTTCGTGTTCTTGTTTCAGCACGGGCCTTCAGCTGCCGTGGTGTGCAAAATGATGGGACGGATTGATCGAATGCTTTTGGAGCCATGATTCCCATCGGATTTCCAACACTCGTGTTTTTTCAGCCAAAAATGGCCCGAAAGGGAATTTTCTAAGGAAAACAGGGAATTTTCTCTCGTGGAGCCTTCGTGTTCTTGTTTCAGCACGGCCTTTCAAGGCTGCTGTGGTGTGCAAAATGATGGGACGGATTGATCGAATGCTTTTGGCAGCCATGATTCCCATCGGATTTCCAACACTCGTGTTTTTTCAGCCAAAAATGGCCCGAAAGGGAATTTTCTAAGGAAAAACAGGGAATTTTCTCTCGTGGAGCCTTCGTGTTCTTGTTTCAAAAATGCGGCCTTCAGGCTGTGGTGTGCAAAATGATGGGACGGATTGATCGAATGCTTTTGGCAGCCATGATTCCCATCGGATTTCCAACACTCGTGTTTTTTCAGCCAAAAATGGCCCGAAAGGGAATTTTCTAAGGAAAACAGGGAATTTTCTCGTGGAGCCTTCGTGTTCTTGTTTCAAAATGCACGCCTTCGGCCGCTGCCGTGGTGTGCAAAATGATGGGACGGATTGATCGAATGCTTTTGGCAGCCATGATTCCCATCGGATTTCCAACACTGTGTTTTTTCAGCCAAAAATGGCCCGAAAGGGAATTTTCTAAGGAAAACAGGGAATTTTCTCTCGTGGAGCCTTCGTGTTCTTGTTTCAAACGGCCTTCAGGCTGCCGTGTGTGCAAAATGATGGGACGGATTGATCGAATGCTTTTGGCAGCCATGATTCCCATCGGATTTCCAACACTCGTGTTTTTTCAGCCAAAAATGGCCCGAAAGGGAATTTTCTAAGGAAAAACAGGGAATTTTCTCTCGTGGAGCCTTCGTGTTCTTGTTTCAAAGCACGGGCTTCAGGCTGCTGTGGTGTGCAAAATGATGGGACGGATTGATCGAATGCTTTTGGCAGCCATGATTCCCATCGGATTTCCAACACTCGTGTTTTTTCAGCCAAAAATGGCCCGAAAGGGAATTTTCTAAGGAAAAACAGGGAATTTTCTCTGTGGAGCCTTCGTGTTCTTGTTTCAAAGACGGGCCTTCAGGCCGTGGTGTGCAAAATGATGGGACGGATTGATCGAATGCTTTTGGCAGCCATGATTCCCATCGGATTTCCAACACTCGTGTTTTTTCAGCCAAAAATGGCCCGAAAGGGAATTTTCTAAGGAAAACAGGGAATTTTCTCTCGTGGAGCCTTCGTGTTCTTGTTTCAAAGACGCTTTCAGGCTGCTGTGGTGTGTGCAAAATGATGGGACGGATTGATCGAATGCTTTTGGCGGCCATGATTCCCATCGGATTTCCAACACTCGTGTTTTTTCAGCCAAGAAATGGCCCGAAAGGGAATTTTCTAAGGAAAAACAGGGAATTTTCTCTGTGGAGCCTTCGTGTTCTTGTTTCAACACGGCTCAGCTGCGTCGTGGTGTGCAAAATGATGGGACGGATTGATCGAATGCTTTTGGCAGCCATGATTCCCATCGGATTTCCAACACTCGTGTTTTTTCAGCCAAAAATGGCCCGAAAGGGAATTTTCTAAGGAAAACAGGGAATTTTCTCTCGTGGAGCCTTCGTGTTCTTGTTTCAAAGCACGGTTTCAGGCTGTGGTGTGCAAAATGATGGGACGGATTGATCGAATGCTTTTGGAGCCATGATTCCCATCGGATTTCCAACACTCGTGTTTTTTCAGCCAAAAATGGCCCGAAAGGGAATTTTCTAAGGAAAAACAGGGAATTTTCTCTCGTGGAGCCTTCGTGTTCTTGTTTCAAAGACGCCTTCAGGCTGCTGTGGTGTGCAAAATGATGGGACGGATTGATCGAATGCTTTTGGCAGCCATGATTCCCATCGGATTTCCAACACTCGTGTTTTTTCAGCCAAAAATGGCCCGAAAGGGAATTTTCTAAGGAAAAAGGGAATTTTCTCCGTGGAGCCTTCGTGTTCTTGTTTCAAAGACGGTTCAGGCTGCTCGTGGTGTGTGCAAAATGATGGGACGGATTGATCGAATGCTTTTGGCAGCCATGATTCCCATCGGATTTCCAACACTCGTGTTTTTTCAGCCAAAAATGGCCCGAAAGGGAATTTTCTATGGAAAACAGGGAATTTTCTCTCGTGGAGCCTTCGTGTTCTTGTTTCAGCACGGCCTTCAGCTGCTGTGTGTGCAAAATGATGGGACGGATTGATCGAATGCTTTTGGAAGCCATGATTCCCATCGGATTTCCAACACTCGTTTTTTCAGCCAAAAATGGCCCGAAAGGGAATTTTCTAAGGAAAACAGGGAATTTTCTCTCGTGGAGCCTTCGTGTTCTTGTTTCAGCACGGCCTTCAGGCTGCCGTGGTGTGCAAAATGATGGGACGGATTGATCGAATGCTTTTGGCAGCCATGATTCCCATCGGATTTCCAACACTCGTGTTTTTTCAGCCAAAAATTGGCCGGAAAGGGAATTTTCTAAGGAAAAACAGGGAATTTTCTCTCGTGGAGCCTTCGTGTTCTTGTTTCAGCGGGCTTCAGGCTGCTGTGGTGTGCAAAATGATGGGACGGATTGATCGAATGCTTTTGGCAGCCATGATTCCCATCGGATTTCCAACACTCGTGTTTTTTCAGCCAAAAATGGCCCGAAAGGGAATTTTCTAAGGAAAACAGGGAATTTTCTCTGTGGAGCCTTCGTGTTCTTGTTTCAGCACGGGCTTTCAGGCTGCTGTGGTGTGCAAAATGATGGGACGGATTGATCGAATGCTTTTGGCAGCCATGATTCCCATCGGATTTCCAACACTCGTGTTTTTTCAGCCAAAAATGGCCCGAAAGGGAATTTTCTAAGGAAAAACAGGGAATTTTCTCTCGTGGAGCCTTCGTGTTCTTGTTTCAAAGACGCCTTCAGGCTGCCGTGGTGTGCAAAATGATGGGACGGATTGATCGAATGCTTTTGGAGCCATGATTCCCATCGGATTTCCAACACTCGTGTTTTTTCAGCCAAAAATGGCCCGAAAGGGAATTTTCTAAGGAAAAACAGGGAATTTTCTCTCGTGGAGCCTTCGTGTTCTTGTTTCAAAGCACGGGCCTTCAGGCTGCCGTGGTGTGCAAAATGATGGGACGGATTGATCGAATGCTTTTGGCAGCCATGATTCCCATCGGATTTCCAACACTCGTGTTTTTTCAGCCAAAAATGGCCCGAAAGGGAATTTTCTAAGGAAAACAGGGAATTTTCTCTCGTGGAGCCTTCGTGTTCTTGTTTCAAAGCCTTTCAGGGCTGCTGTGGTGTGCAAAATGATGGGACGGATTGATCGAATGCTTTTGGCAGCCATGATTCCCATCGGATTTCCAACACTCGTGTTTTTTCAGCCAAAAAATGGCCCGAAAGGGAATTTTCTAAGGAAAACAGGGAATTTTCTCTCGTGGAGCCTTCGTGTTCTTGTTTCAGCACGCTTTCAGGGCTGCTGTGGTGTGCAAAATGATGGGACGGATTGATCGAATGCTTTTGGCAGCCATGATTCCCATCGGATTTCCAACACTCGTGTTTTTTCAGCCAAAAATGGCCCGAAAGGGAATTTTCTAAGGAAAAACAGGGAATTTTCTCTGTGGAGCCTTCGTGTTCTTGTTTCAAAGACGCCTTCAGGCCGCCGTGGTGTGCAAAATGATGGGACGGATTGATCGAATGCTTTTGGCAGCCATGATTCCCATCGGATTTCCAACACTCGTGTTTTTTCAGCCAAAAATGGCCCGAAAGGGAATTTTCTAAGGAAAAACAGGGAATTTTCTCTCGTGGAGCCTTCGTGTTCTTGTTTCACGGGCCTTTCAGGCTGCGTGGTGTGCAAAATGATGGGACGGATTGATCGAATGCTTTTGGAAGCCATGATTCCCATCGGATTTCCAACACTCGTGTTTTTTCAGCCAAAAATGGCCCGAAAGGGAATTTTCTAAGGAAAAACAGGGAATTTTCTCTCGTGGAGCCTTCGTGTTCTTGTTTCAACACGCGGGCCTTCAGGCTGCTGTGTGGTGTGCAAAATGATGGGACGGATTGATCGAATGCTTTTGGCAGCCATGATTCCCATCGGATTTCCAACACTCGTGTTTTTTCAGCCAAAAATGGCCCGAAAGGGAATTTTCTAAGGAAAAACAGGGAATTTTCTCCGTGGAGCCTTCGTGTTCTTGTTTCAAAGCGCGCCTTCAAAGCTGCCGTGGTGTGCAAAATGATGGGACGGATTGATCGAATGCTTTTGGAAGCCATGATTCCCATCGGATTTCCAACACTCGTGTTTTTTCAGCCAAAAATGGCCCGAAAGGGAATTTTCTAAGGAAAACAGGGAATTTTCTCTCGTGGAGCCTTCGTGTTCTTGTTTCAGAGGGCCTTCAGGCTGCTGTGATGTGCAAAATGATGGGACGGATTGATCGAATGCTTTTGGCAGCCATGATTCCCATCGGATTTCCAACACTCGTGTTTTTTCAGCCAAAAATGGCCCGAAAGGGAATTTTCTATGGAAAAACAGGGAATTTTCTCTCGTGGAGCCTTCGTGTTCTTGTTTCAAGCGCCGGCTTCAGGCTGCTGTGATGTGCAAAATGATGGGACGGATTGACCGAATGCTTTTGGCAGCCAAGATTCCCATCGGATTTCCAACACTCGTGTTTTTTCAGCCAAAAAATGGCCCGAACGGGAATTTTCTAAGGAAAAACAGGGAATTTTCTCTGTGGAGCCTTCGTGTTCTTGTTTCAGCACTTCAGGCTGCTGTGGTGTGCAAAATGATGGGACGGATTGATCGAATGCTTTTGGAAGCCATGATTCCCATCGGATTTCCAACACTCGTGTTTTTTCAGCCAAAAATGGCCCGAAAGGGAATTTTCTATGGAAAAACAGGGAATTTTCTCTCGTGGAGCCTTCGTGTTCTTGTTTCAGCACGGCCTTCGAGGCTGCCGTGGTGTGCAAAATGATGGGACGGATTGATCGAATGCTTTTGGAAGCCATGATTCCCATCGGATTTCCAACACTCGTGTTTTTTCAGCCAAAAATGGCCCGGAAAGGGAATTTTCTAAGGAAAACAGGGAATTTTCTCTCGTGGAGCCTTCGTGTTCTTGTTTCAGCGGCTTTCAGCCTTCAGGCTGCTGTGGTGTGCAAAATGATGGGACGGATTGATCGAATGCTTTTGGAGCCATGATTCCATCGGATTTCCAACACTCGTGTTTTTTCAGCCAAAAATGGCCCGAAAGGGAATTTTCTATGGAAAAACAGGGAATTTTCTCTCGTGGAGCCTTCGTGTTCTTGTTTCAAACGCCTTCAGGGCTGTGGTGTGTAAAATGATGGGACGGATTGATCGAATGCTTTTGGAAGCCATGATTCTCATCGGATTTCCAACACTCGTGTTTTTTCAGCCAAAAAATGGCCCGAAAGGGAATTTTCTAAGGAAAAACAGGGAATTTTCTCTGTGGAGCCTTCGTGTTCTTGTTTCAGCGCTTTCGGCTTCAGGCTGTGGTGTGCAAAATGATGGGACGGATTGATCGAATGCTTTTGGAAGCCATGATTCCCATCGGATTTCCAACACTCGTGTTTTTTCAGCCAAAAATGGCCCGAAAGGGAATTTTCTATGGAAAAACAGGGAATTTTCTCTCGTGGAGCCTTCGTGTTCTTGTTTCCGCACGGTTTCAGGCTGCTGTGCTGTGCAAAATGATGGGACGGATTGATCGAATTCTTTTGGCAGCCATGATTCCCATCGGATTTCCAACACTCGTGTTTTTTCAGCCAAAAAATGGCCCGAAAGGAATTTTCTATGGAAAAACAGGGAATTTTCTCTCGTGGAGCCTTCGTGTTCCTATTTTCGCCCGGTTTCAGACTGCTGTGGTGTGCAAAATGATGGGACGGATTGATCGAATGCTTTTGGCAGCCATGATTCCCATCGGATTTCCAACACTCGTGTTTTTTCAGCCAAAAATGGCCCGAAAGGGAATTTTCTATGGAAAACAGGGAATTTTCTCTCGTGGAGCCTTCTAGTGAGGCCAAGCCTCGCCGTCGCTAGGGGCAGGGGATGCTTCGGCGAGGTCGCCAACCCTTATATGGCCGGTTGCCGACCATAGCCGAGGCCGGTGGCACCTCCAAAGCATTGTCGTCGGCTAAGCAAATGTCCATAACATCGCCCATGAGTAAGAAGTTGCCGTCGGTTGACAAGGCCGAATCTGAGAGCTGCATCAGTAGCCGCAAAAAGGATTAGGATCTGCTCCTTTCACAACGTCTCCTCCAGTAGCTTGGATGGACACAATGGGTAAAAGGGTCTTTTCACGAAGATTAGATAAAATGGTAGATGAGGTAGAATGGGGGAGCGGAGCAGATAGGTGGTCGGGTCTCTCTTCTTCCAAGTGGGCGGTGGGTCCCTCTCCATAATTTTCAGATGGGAGAGAGGAGTTTATGCGGGGGAACGGAGAGAGAGAGAGAGAGGGGGGAGGGGGTTGTTCCGCCAGGGGGTGTTGGGAGGGGTTGTTTATGGAGGAGATGGGAAGGGAGAGAGAGGGGTTGTTTATGGGGGCGGAAATGGGGAGAGAGAGAGGGGAGAGAGATGTTTATGCGGGGCCATATGGGGAGAGGGAGGGGGAGATCGGGGGAAGATGACGAGAGAGGGGGGTGTTTATGCGGGGGATGAGAGGGAGAGGGGGATGGGGAGGGGTCTTTATGCAGGGGGAGAGAGGGAAGGGGGGAGATGAGGGCAGAGGGGCGTTTATGCGTGGAAGAAGAAGGGGGGAAGAGAGAGCGGGGTGTTTACGGGGTGGGGAGGGGCGAGAGAGATAGAGAGAGAGGAGGTGGGGTAGAGAAAGGGAAGACAGTGGGAGGTGGGTAGAGAGAGAGAGTGGGGCGCTTATGCCGGAGAGATGGAGAGAGAAGAGAGAGAGAGAGAGGAGACAAACTAGGGGGAGAAGTGTACTATACGGATCCCACTTTGCAGAAAATCGAAACACCCCTCCCTCCTTTCACCCTCCGTTTCTTTTCCATAGTCTCCCACTTTTCCAGTCTCCTCCGTAACGTTTTCTAAAAATTTCATAGAAAAAAAGGCCTCTCTCCTCCGTCCCACTATGCTCCTCCCCCTCCCAAGAACGCTTCATTTTTCTCTTTATGTTTTCTAAAAAATTTCAAAGAAAGAAGGCCTCTCTCTCTTACCTCGGGCTTCTCTCTATTTGTCGGTCAAACCACGCTGCGCCTCTGCCATCGACTCTCGGAGCCCATCGGTCATCCTATGTTTTGACCCAAGAATTCCGAATTTCTAGAATTCTCTAACTTGGCGGAAAGTACAGCGCAAGTGCCATAACTTAAGACCGGCGGACACTTAAGTGCCATAACTTCAAAATGGTACACTTGAGTGCCGTTTTGAAATTAACTGGGACACTTAAGTGCCACTCCTGGCCAAGATCCGACCAAATGGCTTACGTGGCGACTTTCCGACGAGCTTGATCCAAAAACGGCATCGTTTTGCACGCCGACGTGGCGGAGAAAATGCAAAAAGGACGCCGTTTCGTGTCTACATGTAAATAATAATATAAAAATTAATTAAATTAAATTTAAAATATTCAAAAAATTTTAAAAAATAAGAAAATTTTAAAAATTTTAAAAAATTAAGAAATTTAAAAAATTTAAAAATTTTAAAAATTTTAAAAATTTTAAAAATTTTAAATTTTAAAAATTAAGAAAATTTTAAAATTTTAAAAATTAAGAAAATTTTAAAAAATTTTAAAATTAAGAAAAATTAAAAAATTAAAAATTAAGAAAAGAAAATGGGGGCGGGGAGGTCGAACGGGCAGGTCCTCACCGCCGCCGCCTCCTTGCCGTCGCGGGGGGCTGGCGACCCAGCCTACCCTCCCCACTCCGGCGAGTGGGGAGGGTCGGCCGGGTCACCAATCGGCGAGGTCACCGGGCCCCGGCCGGGGCCGGTGAGGCCCAGGCCGAACGGCGGTGAGGGCCCGCAAGCCCTCGCCCAAATGCGGGAGAGGGTCGCGGCCCTCGCCGTGATCCGGAAGGCTCACGGCCCTCGCCGTCAGTGAGGTGGGGCCGGCAACCTGGCCGACCCTCCCCCCTCCGTCGCCGGCCTTTCCTAGCGACGGCGGGAGGCGACGGCGGCGAGGGAGCCACCCCATTCGACCTTCCCCCCCCTTTTTTAATTTTTTTAATTTTTCTTAATTTTTCTTAATTTTTAATTTTACGTAATTTTCTTAGTTTTTAAAATTTTTTAAAATTTTAAAATTTTTCTACAAAACGGCGTCGTTTTTGCGTTTTATCCGCCATGTCAATCGTGCAAAATGACGCCGTTTTGGACCAAACTCGCCGGAAAATTGCCACGTCATCCATTTGGCCGGATTTTTGCCGGAGTGGCACTTAAGTATCCCATTTTACTCCGATATTGGCACTTAAGTGTACCATTTTAAAGTTATGGCACTTAAGTGTCCCTCCGTGCCAAGTTATGGTACTCAGTGTCCCAACCTCCTTTAACTTGTATCTAAACTCATCCACAACTGTTCTAATAATCACACCATGTTCAAAGCTTAGAACACTAAAAACTAATATTTCGAACATCATGAATAATTATCATAGCACACGAACAGATTAGGTGGTTCATAGGTAAGCTAGATTAGAGGAGAGAGTGCATGGGAGATTTTTAGGTATATTCAACGCTATCTTAAAAATGACTACATAGCAATAGCGATCTCATGACTAGGATAGATGATCGTAATTTCAATACTTGTAAAGGATCCGCATCCTTTATTTGTTATTTGCCATAGTCCTTTTCCCCCCTTAAATCTGTATGCAGGCTGAACAATAAATCTCTGAAACTACTAGATTTATTTCATTAGATGCTCATAGAATACTAAACAGGGGCTTCAAGAACGTTGCCTTTGGCAGTGTAATATTTATGTTATGCAATATATACACCACGCCACGTTAATTTGCTTTGCAAAATATGAGATGCAAACATTGGCAAAAGACACACACACACCTAGCAGAAACGAGGCCACATATTCCATCGCATTGGAACCCAAACTCTTAATAGGTTGTTGAGGATGCGAGATAACACACTAATCCATGCGTGCATGGCTTCTCCCTTGCGGTTTTCCAATGCGCAAATCACACAATGGCCCATGAATCACTTGTCCAATGCGGTCGTGGGAACTCTAATTCGATGTAAGAAGATATTTTAATTAGAAATTTAACAAGCAAATTGTGTTCGAACATATTGAAACGATTATATCCCAATGATTTGCAAGTTTGACTTGGTACATCAATCTCTTTTACCCTAGCAAGCAATCACTACTGTATTTAACGATGAAACCAAACAAAGCGGAGAGATGAGTGGCCGGTTTCTGAATTAACCTCGGCATTTCACTCTCGTGGTTCGACCGCTCCATCTCAACTAGTCTTGACCCATATCTTCGGTATCCTCTGAATCTCCTTCTATTTCTTCCGTTGTCGAAGTCTTCGAAATGTTCTTTTTGCCAGATTCAGGGACCTCACTGCTATCTGCTCCCTCTTCTTAATTCCACATGCCACATGACAAGACTCAAGCGCGCTCGGAAACGAATTCACCGTACCGCTATCTCGTGTTGTCCTTGCACTGGGTTGTCACTATTTTTGGCATATTTGATCCATCGCTTCAAAAAGTGGCAGGACGGTATCTCGACGATAGTCATGGAATTGAGTGCTTTCAAGGCATGAAAACACAAAATACCTACCGACTCGAATTTCCCACAAGTACATGCTAATTAGAATTGGTAGGATTAAACTTGACGATGTCGACGTTCATGCTATCTATTTTGGTCAACTTAAAGTCACGAAGAGTGGCCGTGCCCGTGCCCGTGCCCGTGTTTTCTTCTATCTTCAGTGATAAGACATCAATCAGCTCCTTTCGGAACATCTCGTAAATCGATCTAGTATACGAGCAATGGGCTTCTTTGTCCATCGGACTCAAGAATTTCAAATTCGCCGCGTTCCTCTCGAAGTGCTTGTCTTCCTGAAATTCTTTGCTGCGCATGCGCTCGGTCACCTTTTCACAATGGCATGCAATTTGGGTTAGCGTCATCGTCTCCCAGGAGAGATTCTCAAACACAGGACGAGCATCCTCATCGTTTTGTATCGAGAGTAGGCCGGCTGAGAACACGTTCTTCGTGAATGCATGGGACCATTTGTGGCGCATTCCATACAATGAAGCAACGTGCGCATTCTCATGCAGCTTGTGCTTCTCTACAAGGGCATTCCATTTCGACTTGAATTCTTCTGGCGACTGGACATGGGAGACGCACTCGCTTAAGAGTTTGCTGACACCGGTTTGGTAGATGGACCAATATGGCAGACAGTGGGATATCCCTGGCAATACCATCCTTAAGGCTTCTGTAATTTCTTCTCTGCTTTCAGTAATGATGGTCTTCAGTTTCTTCCTCCCCATGACTTGGAAGAAACTCTCAAGCAACCAATTCAATGAGCTCACGGTTTGATCGACCAAGATTGCCCATCCGAATATGATGTGCTGCCGATGATGATTAAGTCCCCAAAACACTGCACAGATCATGTCGATGTTGATCCTAGTTCTCGTGTCCAGCACTAGAACATCCCCAAAATGCTGATAATCTACCCTGGACCGGCTATCCCTCCAGATAAAATTCACCATGCCTCCTGCTTTTAGTTGCAGTGTGCTAAAAAATGAAGGATCTTTTACCTGCATACGGCAGAAGTTATCAATTAGGTCTTGAGGATTCTTTCCTGAATCGAACTCCATCCCCACCTTCGGCACCCCAGAGTCGGACTCAAGCTCCTCTCTTTCTATACTAGCACCGGAAGTAGATTGTATTTCACCTCTGTCTTCAATATCCTGTGGCAATGTCAAGTGAGACGCTCTGTGACTCAATTCATAATTGGTCCAGTCACTTTCCTGTTTTCCAGGACAAGATTGAATTGGATATGGCAAAAAAGAACAAAATGGAGATTCAGTAGAACGAAATGACTGAATGGCTAGTCTATGATTTTTTACTTCTCCCGAGAAATCCAGAGATGTCTTACAGGAGACCATATTCATATTTACATGCAGGAAATGTTGGAAATAAAACAATCCAAAAACTATGCATCGCATACCACTCCTGAAGGGTGACCGCTTCCTAGCTGGCCCGACGTCTTGCCGTCACTTGCTACTTCCTCCCAAGCGATGTCACAGATCAAGAAGTTGCGGGCATTGTTATTCGTAGCATGAAAGAATTCGCATGAGTAGTTGTCGCAGCCGAGGCTGAATTCAAAAGAACTCTGGGCTGCAGCTGCAGAAGACTCTACATTGGCTCCATCGGCAACGTTCCCTCCTAAATAGAAGTCCATCGGAGCCATTTCTTGAGCTGCCGCTGCCACCACCGTCGGGAATGCAGCCCCAGAAGGATCAGTCTATGTTTCCATCACATCCCCTCTGTGACTGGAATTCCTGGGATCCATGTCTTGGCCCTCCTGAAAATCGTGGGCGCACCTTCTCAGTAGAACACTACAAGTCTACGACGTATCACTACTAGTGTGTTCTGGGAGAGAGAGGAAAAAAGAAACGACTAATTCTAATTAAAGAAAACTATCTGCTAAGTGATTCTCAGTATGACCCTTAATCACCGGTTTGTTTATGCTTATACAAGTGAAAATATGAGAGAGGTGGAAGGGCTTGTAAGATCACCTAGAGGGGGGTGAATAGGTAATAAAGAAATTTTTATGAAACTTCAGAGTAATTTACTAGCAATGTAAACAATAGTAAACAGTTATATGAAGTTGTTAATTGAAATAAGGAGTTTAAGGGAAAGAGAATAGGGACACAATGTTTATATTGTTTCGGTTTAAATCAAGCCTACGTCCACTCTCTCATGCTAATAGCCCATTGGCTGGATTTCACTAAGGATCAAAAGAGATGTTACAACCTTACATCATTGACTTTACAGTGTAAATACTCTACTACACTTCTTCAAAGTCTCACAAGTGTGATCTCTCTTCTGAGTACAAATAAAGCTTTACGATTGAAATAGCAAAGAACTAAGAGTTTCAGACTTTGGAATTTTTCTTTCATGCACACACTTGAATAACTTGAGCGTCTTTCTTATATACTCCTTCATGTCTGTTTAACCATTGGCACTTTCTAAAGGAGTTCTTCCAATCTACCCTTAGACAAAATCAATTAAAGAGATCTCAAATCATTCAAGGAATATAATGATAGCCCACCAATCCTGCTCGCCCATACAATTAAAATCTAGGTTTCCATAAGTAGAACATTCCAAGTATACTTTGCCTTTCAACAGATCTGATTATTCGAATTGATTCCAACAAGAATAATTTATCACTATCTCCAGCCGTAAGACCTTTTACAAACCGTACGAACCGAATTCTTAAGGATAAACTTGCATTTGGATAAGTCTTCTCTTCGTTGGTTTGGAAACTGTCGGTGAGGATAAATTTTGAGTCTTGAGTCTTAAGGTCTTGATTTTGACGATAAAGTCTGGAATTCGTCGAACTTTAACACTTGAGTCTAGAAGTCTTCATACTAGATTGATAGAATCGTTTTGTCAGCTTCAAAACAATGAAGGAATTTTCTCCAACAATCTCTCCATTTTTTATGGTAACAAAACTTTCCTGTAGATTTGAAAACTTTTGTCCTGCAAAACAAAACTCAAGCCATACATGATAACTTACAAAAATAAATTGGTTAGGACTTGGATAATTTCAATTCTACAACCACAGAAAATGTCTTAATCCTACAAGATAACTATCCATCCACAATTAGTATCTCAAGCTAAGTTATTGCAAGCATCAAAAATTCAAATCACGATAACAGTCAAGCAATCAAGATCCAAAGTCAAAAGTCCATAACAAAAGTACCAAAAAAAAAATTAATAACAAAGACAAATTTGCACGACTTTTCCCCCTTTTTGTCAACAACAAAAGGTGGAGAATAGTCAAAGAAAGGTTGAGTAAAAAGAGTGGTGTGAAAATTATGGCTGTTTTAGCAAGCGAATAAGCTAGAATTCCCCCATAGAGCTCACTTTGTCTTCTCAAGCTTTCCAAGTAGTCTCCTTTAGTTGATATAGATCTTCACCCTTCACAAGATTGAGCACTTAATTCTTCAAGGCAAGTAACTGTTCTTGCAACGAAACTGAAGTAGCCAAGAAAGCATTTTTGAGATCTTTTACCTCATAGTCCAAAGAATATTGACCTTTCTTCAAATCCAGCAAGACTTCCATTATTCGTGAAAAATCCGCTGAATGTGCTAGTGTAGGAGTGAATGCCTCAAGGTCTGGTTCTGGATGGTGAGAGGCATACACATCCTCTGGATCTGCTGCAGATCGACTCACATCACTAGTTAGAACAAGTGAAGAAATATCTCGTTTTTCAGCAACTCCCCCTGTTTGTGTGCCTTTAGGTGGAGAAGTGAATTCTTCTTCTTGTTCTGCTTCAGCAAAGGAGTGATGTTTTCCTTTTCCTTTTGCTTCAGCAGTCCCACTCCTTGTTTTTTCAGAGTTGCTTGATAATGATACAGCCAAGGTGGGCTCAAAGGAATCATCTCGAGCCTCTTCTTCTTCTTCTTCTTCTTCTTCTCTTCTTCCTTCCTCTCTTTCCTTTGTCTCCTCTCTGGTCTCTCGTTCTTTTGTCTCTTTAAAACTGACAAAACCCTTCAAGTTCCTTAGGGTTGAAAGAGTCATCTCATCCTCATCTTCTTCATCCTGCAAGATGAGAGTTCTTTTCTTCTTTATTAGAGCATCCATGGGCTCCTTGCCTTTCCTTTTGGTTGCTGCAAAGTCTTGTTTCGCATTGACGGGAGACTTCTCATTCATGCGCTCTAACACCTTGTTAAGCTCTTTCAAACGCATCTTGGTGATTATTTTAAAGCCAATCAACATTGGAGTAATGCTTGTCAAACATAAAGGTCCATGAATGTGAATTTTGAAATGTCTAAAAATGTGCGTGATAAGAGTAGAAAAATGGAGTTGTCCCTTGTCTTTCATCACTGTCCTATACATGGGAAACATGACGGTGTGAGGTAGAGAAAAATTTGTAGCCAGCATTAATAGCATACATCAACTTTGCTTCAGAACGAGACACATTAGTTTTGGATATTGATTTTGGACGGATGCAGTTGATCACGATTTTATGTAGCAAGATGTTGGAGGCATTCATCCTAGAGTAGGAGATCTTGCTTTTAGCAAACTTGTCTTTTACCAAAACTAGAGTAGCGTGAGTAACGGACACACTAATTAGTTGAAAACATGCTCTTTCCACCCCAATCAAGTCAGCCTAAGTGTCCATATCCACCAAAAACTCTTTATTCCCGACTATGAAAGAAAAACTGTTTGCATCCAAAAATGATAAATTCGAATAGAAGTAGGCTGTGAGTTCTAGATACGCAATTGTAGATTCAAAACAAAAACACTCCAATTGAAGAAGTGCAAAATTCTCACTCAGATTTACTTGTAAAAAATCAAAAAATCAAAATCAACACTTCTAGGGTTCATAACCCCTCTCTTAATCAAACTCGAATAAATCTTCTTGTGGTTTTTCGATCTGAATAAACTAGCTCCATCACCACCAACATTTGCAGCCACTCCCGTTCTAAGCTGGAAATGTGTGAACATCCATTCATCATCGTCCTGTCCTTCTGGCTGATTAAACGTGCCAAAACGCGGGAAAGTTAGCAAAAGCCTTTTCAACCTACCTTTTTTTTTTTATGAAATGCCAATTTTCTCCATATCTCACAAGAATATAGTTTCATTCTTGTAGCCTCTCTCTCTCTCGAATATTCATCAATCAAAAACATAGCAGTACCTCCTTCTTTCAACTTAGAATAAAGTTTGAAAGCAACATTCGTGTGAGCGTTCTTACAAGTTCAATTTCTTCCAAAATTTCTTATTTTTGTTGAGTTGGTGGAGGAGACTGATGCTGTTGAGAAGGTTGATGCTGAGTTGGTCACTATGGTTGAGAAGAATCTTCTTCCTCTATCAAATCGAAGTGTGTAGGACCCTCAAGCATGTGTCGTGGTCCCCTGCTTGCGATTCTCGAAGACTTTCTTGAAGACATTGTTTCTTTAAGGGAAAAATTCTCAAACTTGGTCAAAAAGGTGAAAACTTTTGGAATAAACTACGAGAGAAAGT
Organism: Eucalyptus coolabah; assembly: GCA_014182585.1. Lineage (NCBI taxonomy): Eukaryota > Viridiplantae > Streptophyta > Magnoliopsida > Myrtales > Myrtaceae > Eucalyptus > Eucalyptus coolabah. Next base: position 1,093,756 of record CM024629.1, on the reverse strand, counting down.
GAGAGCAAGTGCAATTTTTGTATTCTAGGGTTTGAGAGTGAAAATGGAAAAGAAGAATCTTAACAAAAGATATAAAGCAAGTGAAGCGAGATAAACGAATCGTCATAAATGAAAAATAAAACTGTATTTTTAAAGATGAATAACTGCCTTTTTGAAAATGAAAATTGTCATAACTTCAAAAACTTAGAAAAAATAATTTCTAAAGACATATCAATCAATTAGCGATTAAAAAGCAATCGTACCTTTTCAATTTTTTAATAAATTGCTAGTACGGAAATGACTTACAGTTGTAACTCTTTGTCTTTCTAAGTCTGAATTCCTTCAAACTTTACTACTGAGTCTTGAACACTTTTAGACTTTACTCGATAAAATATGTGATGTTCAATCTGGTACGAATAGATTCAAATAAGCTTTTTTCTAGAGGCTTTGTAAATATGTCTCGCTAGTTAATTCTTTGAGTCAATGAACCGAATCATAACTTCTTTTATTTTGAACATGATCTTTAATAAAGTGATGTCGAATCTCTATATACTTTGCCCTTGAATGCATAATTGGATTCTTTATGAGATTTATGGCGTTGGTGTTGTCACATTTGATCTTAATGCATGATATTTCAATTTTAAAGTCTCTTAGCTACTGCCGTATCCACGGGATTTAAGGGGAGCAACTTTCAAGAGCCACATATTCTGCTTCGGCTATTGAAAGAGCTAGAGTACTCTATTTTCTTGAAAACCACGATACCAGCTTGTTACCAAGTAGTTGACATGTACCATAAGTACTCTTTATGTCCACTTTGCAACCTGCTAAGTCTACGTCCTGGATATCCAAGGAGAGTAAGGTCTCATTCTTTTGGATACCACAGTCCTAGCTTTGGAGTTGTTGCAATATATTTGATGATATGCCTTGTAAGAGTTAAGTGAGATTCTTTGGGATTTGATTGGAACCTAGTACAAATGCAAACACTAAACAAAATATCAGGTCTAGATGTTGTAAAATAAATAAGTGAACCAATTATGCTCCCGTATAGCTTTTGGTCTACACTTTTTCCTTCTTCATCTTTATCCAGCTTTGAAAAACTTAACATAGGTATCTCAGTCTTTTTGCAATTCTCTAAACCGAACTTTTTGATGAGATCTTTCGCATATTGTTCTTGGTGAATGAAAATTCCCTTCTTCAATTGTTTGACTTGTAATCCGAGAAAGAAGGTTAATTCACCCATCATGTTCATCTCAAATTCATCCTACATGGACTTGGAAAACTTCTTGCACAAATTTTCATTTGGTGATCCAAAAATAATATCATTAACATAGATTTGAATGAGTAGAAAATCTTTACTTTCTTTCTTAATTAACAATGTAATATTTACTTTATCTTTATCAAAACCATTTTGAATTAGGAATTTACTTAACCTGTCATACCAAGCTCGGGGTGCCTACTTTAAACCATAAAGAGCCTTTTTCAATCTAAAGACTAAGTTTGGCTTTATTGGATCTTCAAAGCCAAGTGGTTGTTCCACATAGACTTTTTTTGGATAAATCCATTTAGTAATGCACTTTTTATGTCCATTTTGAATAACCTGAAATTTTTATAGTAAGCAAAAGTAAGTAATAATCTAATTGTTTCTAACCTCACTACTAGTGCATATGTCTCATCATAGTCTATCACTTCTTCTTGCGTATATCCTTTAGCTATGAGTCTTGCTTTATTCTTGACCACTTTTCCTTTCCTGTCCATCTTGTTTTTGAAAACCCATTTAGTTCCAGTAATAGACTTACCTTTAGGTTTATAAATAAGTTCCCAAACATCATTAATGCTAGACTATATGAGCTCTTCTTGCATAGCTTCAATTCAACTTTCTTCAGTCAAGGCTTCTTCTACAATTTTGGGTTCAATCTCAGAAATAAGTGCTAAAGCACTAGACTTTTCACGCCTTTTAGATCTAGTGCAAATTCCTTCATTGATGTTGCTAATGATGAGTTCCTTTGGATGACTTGACTTATGCTTCCAATTGCTAATTGGTTTGTGAGTTTGCTTTGATCATCTTGTTTGATTGAAACTTCTGGTTTTTCTTGTTCTTGAACTTCAGAGTCCGAGTCACTTCAAGAGAAGTAGACTCAGTAGGATTTGGAGTAGGTTCGGATTCTTCAAGTTGAGCGTGATTTATTTGATTTTGCATTGAGTCTTGAAATTTGACGTTCTTAGATTCTTCCACAGACGACTCTTCTTGTTGAATACTCTGTAAGCTTTGCTTGAAGTTGAGTAGCCAAGAAAAATTCCTTCGTCCGATCTTTCTTCAAACTTACCAATCGATCATTTGCATTCTTTAAAATAAAACATTGCCAAGAAGTATACCCATGTAAAGCAAGAATAATCATTCACGACCAAGAAGTATACCTATGTAAAGCAAGAATAATCATTCACGATCACTAGGCAATATTTCTTTCCACCAATGCTTTGAGTTATGGTTGGTCCGAAGAGATTCAAATGCAGAAGCTGCAAACTCAATTAGTAGAAACTTTATTTATAGATTTGAAAGAACTTCTAACATGTTTTCCCAAAACACTTAGTGTGCATAAGTCACATTTTTATACATCAAATTGGGTAGTCCATGAACAAGCTTCTTCAATGAGATCTTGGTAATTTGCTTCATGTTGATATGGCCAAGTTTTCTATGCCAGAGGTTTGCTTCATCTTGAATGGATATTAGACACCGAGAGCTTTTTGGTTTTATATCCAGAAGATAGATATTTCCATGTCTTCGTCCAGTGAAAGATTGTGATAAATCCTTACTAGTTCCCGAACAAATGCCTTCTTGGAAGTTAATCTTGAATCTAGTGTCACACAATTGACTGATGCTGAGTAGATTGTAATTTAAACATTCCACCAAGGAAACATTGTTGATCGTGAGACTTCCAATTTTTACGGTGTCACATCCAACAATTCTTCCTTTGTTATTTCCACCAAAAGAAACTTTTCCTCCTTTTATTTTCACAAGTTTTATAAAAACAACTTGGATCTCTTATTTTGCATCTCAAGCAGCCACTATCCAAATACCACTTTATCTTTTTCTTGATAGTTACCTACAATTATAAAAGAAGCTCAAGCTTTCTTTGGTACTCACATTTTCTTGGGTCTAGAGGAGTTAGTGCAATATTTAGTCTTTACCCATTCCTTCTTAATAGGTCTCTAAATCATAGGACATTCTTTCTCAAAATGTTCCGAGCTATTACACTTTGAACATTTGAGAGTACTTGACCAACGGGTTTTACAAAAACTCTTTGAAAGTGATTTCTATAAAATGTTTTTGTAGTTCTTTGTTTAATTCTTTATTTTACTTTTGGAAAATCAATTAAATGAATAGTTTCTGGTGTCATACCCAAACCGGATTTGTTTAAATATGGTTTTTGAATTGAAAGAATATTTTCTAACTTCTCAAATCCTAATTGAAAACCTTTTTGTAATATTTGAAATATCCTCTTTCAAGAATATGTTTTCCTTTGAAATAAAGTCTGTATTTTCTTTTAAAACAACAAAACTTTTGTCTAGATTTTCAAACTTTTCTTTCTAAGAGATTTCTTGTTGCTTTAGTTTGGAATTTTCCCTTTTTAGTTTAGAGATCCTTTTAGGAGAGGTTTTGAGACTATGACAAAGTTCATTTATGTACTTCGAGACTTTAATCGGAATGTTTAAATTACGACATCAATTTCATTGTCCGAGTTTGAATCTAAATATGTTCCAAAATCCACATCTGATTCTAAGTTTTCCATTAGACATATGTTGGCATACTCTTCATCACTTTCCTCACATTCCATATCACTCCATGTTTTTGCTTTGAGAACCTTCTTGAACTTTTCAATTCTTGCTTTCTTTTTCTTCAACAAAGGGCGGTAGGGTCTCGATGTGTCCTTTTTCTTACATTCAAAGCATACCACATCTTTGTTGATCTCGTCATCCTCAGTTGATTTGTTCTGAAATTTTTGAGAGCCTTGCTTCTTCTAGTTAAATCTTCTTCCCATCCTGTTTAGTTTCCTAAATCTCTTTATATGAGTGCTGGCTCTTCATCATCCATGTCATCTTCAGAATCTACATCATCGAATCATCGTTAGATTTTAAAGCAATAGATTTTTTACCTTTGGGATCTTCTTACTCATTAAGTTGCTCCACTTTGTATGACTAAAGTTTGCCTACAAGCTCATTACCTGCAAGAGGCATGATTCTTTAGGTTTCTCTTATTAAAGTCTTCACATGATTCCAATTTTTGGATAATCCACCCAGCAATTTATTGACCTTCATTAGTCTTGAGATTGGTTATCCCTGATATGATAGACCGTTTACAATTTCTATGAAACGATTAAACATGTCTGTAATAGATTCTCTCGCTTTATCTTGAAGGCTTCATACTTGTCCGAATAAGTTATTGATCTTTGTTTCTTTAACTCGATCAGTTCCTTCATAGGTAACATGCAACCTATTCTAGACTTCTTTGACTGTTTCACAAGATGATATCCTGTTATATTCAGTAGAAGATAAAGCACAGCATAAAGAGTAGATTGTTTTAGCATCAAGAGCTTGTCTCTTGGTCAGTTCTTCTTGTGCCATTTCGCCAGCATCTACAACTTCTTTTCCTCTTTCTGAGATTGATGCAGCTTTAGGAATGATTCCCCTTTTACCACATCCAATTTCAGAGGATCTTTCGATCTTAGGAATGCCTTCATTTTGTTTTTCCAAACATTGTATTCCTTTCCATCAAAGTAAGGAAGTCTGGAGTTGCTTTGGCCTTCAACCAACCTAGAGCCAAAATACTAGCCATAGATCTTTAGCTCAGAAATAAAAACACTTCAATAAAACAAGCACACAAGCTCTGATACCAATTGAAATGGCTAGTAAGATCACTTAAAGGGGGTGAATAGGTGATAAAGAAATTTTTACAAAACTGTAGAGTAATTTGCTAGCAACGTAAACAGTAGTAAACATTTATATGAAGCTATTAATTGAAACAAGGAGTTTAAGGGAAAGAGAATAGAGACACAATGTTTATAATGGTTCGGCTTAGATCAAACCCACGTCCACTCTCCCGCACTGACAGCCCACTGGCTGGATTTCACTAAAGATCAAAAGAGATGTTACGAGTCTTACGTCATTGACTTTACAAAGGTGTAGAGACTCTACTAAACTTCTTCAAAATCTCACAAGTGTATGATCTCTCTTTTAAGTACAAATAAAGCTCTACAATTGAAACAGCAAAGAACTAAGAGCTTTAAACTTTCGAATTCTTCTTTCACGCACACACTTGAATAGCTTGAGCATTTTTCTTATATACTCCTCTATGCTTTTTCAACCGTTGGCATTTTCCAAAGGAGTTTTTCCAATCTACCCATCAGACATAATCAATTAAGGATATCTCGAGTTATTTAAGGAATGTGATGATAGCCCACCAATCCTACTCGCCCTTACAATCAGGATCTAGGTTTTCATAAGTAGAACCTTCCAAGTATACTTTGCCTTTCAACATATCTGATTATTCGAATTAATTCCAATAAGAATAATTGATCACGAAGTGCTATCTCCAACCGTAAGACCTTCTACAAACCATATGAACCGAATCCTTAAGGATAAACTTGCATCTAGATGAGCCTTCCCTTCGTTGGTTTGGAAACTGTCAGTGAGGGTAAACTTTGAGTTTTGAGTCTTGTGGTCTTCAGACTTTGACGATAGAGTTTGGAGTTCGTTAGACTTTAACACTTGAGTTTAGAAGTCTTCAAACTAGACTGATGGAAACGTTTTGTCAACTTCCAAACAATGAATAAGTTTTCTCCAATAAGAAGGAGATGGAGAGAGAGAGAGAGAGAGAGAAAGGGAGAGGGAGAGAGGTGTGTCTATGCGGGGAGATGGAGAGAGAGAGAGAGAGAGAGAGAGAGAGAGAGAGAGAGAGGGGGGCGAGTGTGTTTATGCGGGGGAGGTGGAGAGAGACAAAAGAGAAAGAGGGGGAACGGTGTTTATGCTCGGGGTGCTTACTGCGGGAGAGGGAGAGAGAGGGAAGAGGAGCCCCCTCTTTACGTGGGGGAAAGAGGGGGAGAGGGAGAGGGGATGGGGGAGATGGGGGCTTTGTTTAGGCAGGGTAGATGGACGGAGACAATAGAGAAAGAGAATGGAATTAGGAGAATTTTTTTTTTTGGCCCTAGGAAAACGAGAAAATATTGCATAAGTTAGTCTTGCTAACTAAGCAAGTTGAAAAAAAGTTAGCAAGAGGTTAGTACACTTAAATCTCATCATGTGTATTGTAAGAGCCCATTTTGTAGAAATTTAGAAACACCCTCTCTTGTTTCTCTCCATTACTTTTTTGTCATCTCCTTCATTGCTCACATTATCTGCCCTCCCTCTCGATAAAACTTCATCCTCCACTTTAGAAAGGCCTCTCTCTTCCCTCCCACTCTCTGCTCTTTGCTTAGTTCATCTTCATCTTTACATTTTCTAAAAAAATTCAGAGAAGGAAGTGTTGAAAATTATTCACATAAATAATTAATTAATTAAAAATAATCGGATCTATATATAACTGTAAAATATCGAAATCAATAAGCATAGCGAAATCAAAACATACCTGTTTGAGCCATTAATTCACTTGAAGAAAGATAGATCAATCTGATAATTAGTAATTTATTGGAATGCCAGATCTTTCTCTCTATGGCCTATTTCAGTATAGTAGTTTTCAATGGGATTTCAACAACTTATATGTATAACCTACCCTTTTATAAACTAGAGAGGGGACCTAACAAACCCTAATCAATAACATGTTAACTAGACTCCTCCCATTACGGGTTTCAGTTAAACACAATTGCCTACACTTTATTGCTCAACTAGGCCTATTATTAATATATGCCAAAACCCAATTCAATAAGATCACTCAAGGGTTTAACAAATATTGGAATATTCATTAACCCGATTATTTAAAATAGAAAATCAATTAATTAATGTAAGCCCATATTATAGGAAATTTCCAACTTTCTCCCACTCGGCCTACATTAATTAACTTATTTTTATTTTGAAAAAAGATTTTATATTAAAAATGACACTATCGGGTTAATAACTAAAAATTTTGTTTTATGTAGCCACAACTTCAAAAAAAAAAAAAAATTCCAATAACGGCATCTCAAAACCAATATGATCTTATATAACCTCGGTGTAGGACTACGAACATCAATATGTTAAGAAAATATCGCAGCACATGACTTTCCATAATCACGTATAATAAGAATTATATTTTCATGGATCATGTGCCTAGTAGTGTAGTAATAAATAGTGCCAACATGTGATCAAAATATACACTTTTTCTTATCGGTTCTCAATGCAATTTCTCAATAATATGAAATTGTATTAATGCAATTTCTAAAAAACATAAAATTGCACGACTATGTCACAATCCAACATTAAATCTTATAATCAGTGACATCTAATCGTCTTTAAACTAAAATTTGTTTAAAGAAATAGTCTATACTTCCATTTCTCAATCAACAGAAGAAAGGATAACAATAGAATCAACAATAATGATCATTGAAAATAAAATAAATGATTTAATAGACATCATGAAACTATTATCAGTTTGCATATAACTATAATATCCAAAAATATAAATTATATAGCTCTCACTAACAAAAGAAATCAAAAGAATCTAAAACACACATATTATTTACATGTTCTTTAAATAAAATGGGTAGTAAGCCTTTGTTAAAGGATCAGCCAACATGAACTCGTTTTGACATTCTCGATCACAATATCTCCCTTTTGACCAAGTCCTTAACAATATAATATTTAATCTCCATGTGTTTGGATGCATTGCTAATATTGTCATTCTTGAAATAAAACACAGCTGCATTGTTGTCACAGTAGATCACCATATGTCTAGCAATAAAGTCCACAACTCATAATTCCAAGATCAAATTTCTGAGCCAAACAACTTGAATTGACAAGCCATAACATGCTACAAACTCAACATACATTGTAGAGTTTGTAATCAAGGTTTGCTTTGTGCTCTTCCAAGAAATAGCACCTCCAACCATCATGAAAATATATTCAGAAGTTGATTTTCTATCATCCAAACAACTAGTAAAATCAGCATTTGAATATCCTAAAACCTTTAGGTCCTCTACTCTACTATACACAAGCATGAAGTCTTTTGTCTGTTGTAGATATCTCATCACATTTTTAGCTGCAACCTAATGTTCATGACCTGGATTCGACAGATATCTTCCAAAAGTATTTACAGCAAAACCAATATTAGGTCTGGTACATACCTATGCATATGTCACGGCCCGAAATAAAGCATGTCCAAGAGGTTTCCATGGCATGGGCGTGACACATTATTGACCCTCGGCTTATGTCCCCGAGACTTAGAGTATTCTCCTAGGGGCGGGCGATACTGTATTTGTACGCATACGTTATAAATGCGAGTAGCTAGTAGTTAGCTATAAATGCTGGTAGTTAGTAGATAAAGAGGTGCAATCTCCACCGTTAGATCTAAGGGAGATCTACGAATACGGTTTGCATTATACTTGTATATAAAGGGGTCTCCACCCTCATTGTATTCTCATTCACAATCAATACAAAAACCAGAGCTTCTTTCTCTAAAAGTTTCTCTCTTTATATACGAGTCTTGTGAGTTGAGTATTGAAAGGCTGCTTAGGGGTAAAACCTTAAGACCGCACAGGTCAGCCTACGTGTGATCGAGAGTGAATCGATCGGCTTGTGACAAGTGGTATCAGAGCTGATTTGTGATCCAAGCACATGTGTAATGGCTGATCCACGATTTGATGAGGCGCTTGCCATGGGTGGTGACGATGCTGATTGTGGGCAGAACACCGAGAAGGGCGCTGCCAAGGGGAAGAAGACCCGTGGTGGTTCGAGAGACCCAACGGGGGATCTTGCACAACTGATGGCGAAGCTAGAGTTGTTCGTCACCAATGTCCAAGGATCGGTCGATGACCTGACCTAGACCGTGGACAGAGTTGACGTCGGAAGGGAAAAGTTGGTTGCGGAAGTACAAGAGCTCAAGACCGGCATGGGAAAACTTCGCCATGAGTTGCTAGTGACCCTGTAAGAGGAACTCGCGCAACGGTATGAACCCTTGGAGGTCACGATGGCGGCCATGCGCGTAGAGATAACGGAGCTTACGGGTAAGCTTGCTGAAGCACAAGCTGCACGCATGAATGGAGTGATCATGGTGCAAGGTCCACGAGTGGACACGTCGAAGCCAAAGGAATTTCGGGGCTCGCGAGTGGCCAAGGATGTGGACAACTTTCTGTGGTACATGGAGCGGTACTTCCAGGCCATGGGAATCAACAACGACTAAACACGGGTAAACACTACATCGATGTATTTAGCTGATAGTGCATTGTTGTGGCGGCGTCGTCAGTAAGATGATAGGTGTGAGAACCCTATCGCGACCTGGGGTGGTTTCGTCAAGGAGTTCCGACAGAACTATTTTCCCGCTTATGCGAAGGAGGAAGCTTGTGAAGAGCTGAAGCGTCTCAAGCAAAAGGGTGGTGTACGCGACTACATCAAGTGGTTTTCGAAGTTGCTGCTCCAAATCCCCTCGGTGAATGAAGTTGAGATGTTTCACCAGTTCATGGGCGGTCTCAAGTCATGGACAAAGCAAGAGTTGAAGCGATACAACGTGGGAGATCTTACTACGGCCATGACCGTAGCCGAGTCACTCGTGAAGTACAAGGCATCACCTTCCATATCCCGACTGGACACTCATCCAAGGGACAAAGGCACTGGTGGGGGAGATCGGGGGAGATATAACCACCCGACCGGAGGTAGACCATCACCGGCTGGTCCTCATCCTCACCGAGCTCATGCAGGGCCAAATGAAGGAGGGCGAAGGAAGGTACGCTCATATAGCTGTTTCTTTTGCAACGGTCCACACATGGCACGGGATTGCCCGAACAAGGCCAAGTTGGCAGCTCTTTGCAAAGAGGATGAACTTAGGGAGGAAGCGCGGTTGGGATCGTTGCGACTCTTTAGCACAATCAAGGCCAAGAAGGCAAAGGAGCCTAAAGGCTTGATGTTCGCAAATGTGAAGATTGGAGTGACCACGATGAGTACACTCATGGACACGAGAGCATCCGACATCTTCATCTCCGAGGAAGCAGCGAAGAAACTTAACCTACGGTTTGAAAAGGGAGCCGGTTAGCTCAAGACGGTAAATTCAAAGGAAGTCCCTGCGATCGGTGTTGTGAGGAACATGGAGCTACAACTCGGATCATGGAAAGACAAAGAAACTCTAGAGGTAATTCCACTTGACGACTACGATATTGTCATTGGAATCAAATTCCTAGATAGAATACATGCCGTTGTAGTTCCCTTTGCTGAATGCATATGCGTGTTGGACAATAATAGTCAATACGTGATTCCGGTCCATCGTGAGTCGAATCGTGATCAGAAGATGATCTCGGCCGTGCGACTCACCAAAGGAACAAGGAAGGGTGAAGTGACCTTCCTAGCAGCCTTGAAGATCGACGACGACAAGGGTGAAGGGAAAGAAGTCCCGACGGAAGCAGCCTAAGTCCTCAACTCGTTCAAGGATGTCATGCGAGAGGTGGATCATCGGATCGAACTCCTGACGCTCAATCACTTACCATAGTGCCTTAGTGTATGGCGTCGCCTAAATTGGAAGAGTTGAGGAGGTAACTCAAGGAGCTGCTTGACGCGAGCTATATACGGTCGTCAAAAGCCTCGTTCGGTGCGCCGGTCCTATTTCAGAAGAAGCACGATGGGTCACTCCGGATGTGCATCGACTACCGAGCGCTGAACAAGCTAACTGTGAACAAAAAGTACCTGATCCCGCTCATCGCGGATCTCTTCGATCAACTTGGTGGAGCTTAGTGGTTTACCAAGCAGGATCTCCGATCGGGCTACTATCAAGTTCGGATCGCTAAAGGGGAAGAGCCGAAGACAGTCTGCGTGATGCAGTACGGATCCTATGAGTTCCTCGTGATGCCGTTCGGCTTAACCAACGCTCCGACTACTTTCTGCACGATGATGAACAAGGTACTCCACCTTTTCCTAGATAGGTTTGTAATAGTTTACCTAGATGATATTGTGCTATATAGTCGAACGTTGGAAGAGCATGTTGAACATATAAGGCAGGTCTTCCAAACCTTGTGTGAGAATGAACTGTATGTTAAGTGTGACATCCAAAATTTCGGGTTTCAATTTGATTGGATAAATAGAATCTGTCTCATCGCTCGTCAATTTATTGACGGGTCCGAAATTTAAATAATGAAATTATCGGAGGAAAAATTGATTTTTAAATAAGAAAAAAATAGAAAGGGGAAGAGAAAAGAAAAAAAAATAAGAAAAATATGATTTTTAAATTTCTTTTCTCTCTCTCCCTTTTCTCTCTTTTTTCTCTCTTTCTCTCTCCTCTTCCCTTCCCCCATTCGTGCGGACCACCTCCCCCTCCCTCACCGACTTCTCTCTCCTCTCTCCTCACTTTGACTAGTCAATCCTCATCCTCTCTCTCTCTTTTCTCTCTTATCTCTTCTTCTCTCTCCTCTCTCTTCTCCCTCATCCCACGTGACCTTCTTCTTCTTCGTTCTTCCTTGTGCGGACCAGACCAAAACCAAGAAAGAAGAGCAGCAGCTCGCCGAGGACCACCGTCGCCCGTCCCGCCGCCGCACCGGAGCCGAACCGCCCGCGACGCCCGCCCGCACACCGCCGCACGTTCCGCCGGCCATCCCTCGCGCCCAGGCGTGCTCCCTCGCGCGATCCAGCTGCTGCCCATCCTCTGTCCAGCTCCGTTCGGCCACGATCCGGCCACCTCCGCCACCATGGGCCACCGCTCGGCCTCGCCAAGCCACCACCCGCTCTCCCGACCTCTTGCCGCCCCCAACTCTCTCTCTTTCTTGCTGTTTTGCGGCCAAACCAGCAAACCCACGGAGTGGGTATCCAGCTGTTCGTGGGCCGTTTTGGGCCGTTTCCCGGCCCCGAACCCGAGTCGTGCTTTGGGAAGAATTGTTCCTCGCGTCGCCGCCGTCGGATTGATCCGATTTGCGCGCGATTTGGTGAGTAATCTCACTAATCTTGGATTAGTTGATTAATTATGCTATAAGGTTGGTTTAGTTTTAATTAATTATGTTTAGGTTGTTAGATTAGAATTAATTAGCAATTATTAGTCAATTGTGATGTGATTTAAATAAATTGATTGCGCAATTAGCAAGTAGACGTGGTCTACTATTTATTGGGAGTGTCTCGGGAATTTTCGGACCCCTAATCGGGCTTCAATTTGATGATTCGGGCCTAAGTGAGATTTTTGGGCATTTAAATATTAATTTTCGGAATTAAATTAAATAATTATTTATTTTCCGAAAATTCAAGGGAGATATGGCCCGTGACCGGAAAATTATGCTGATGACTGTGGTGAAGTCCGTTTATTTAATCGGGCTTTATTTTGAGCTAAATTGAATTTTTAATATTAATTATTTAATTTTCGAAATTAATTAATTAATTATTTATTTCCTGAAAATTCAACTGGGATGGCTCGTGATCGGAAAATTATGCTGATGACCGTGGTGAAGTCTGTTTATTTAATTGGGCCTTATTTTGAGCTAAATGGAATTTTTAATATTTAATAATTAATTTTCGAAATTAATTAATTAATTAATTATTTTTCGGAAATTAAGATTTTGTTCGTCGACGACCGAAATCTCGTGCCGATCGTCATGGCGCAGTCCGTTTATTTATTTGAGCTCCACGTTGTATGGAATTGAATAAATTGTGATGTTTTAGGGATTTACCCTAAATTGATTTGGAAATGATTGAGATTGATTGATAGATGGCCGAGTATGTTTGTTTAGCATTTATAATGCTTTGACGAGTTGTAAAGTGGATGGAATCATGAGAGCGGATTAGAAGTACTCTGGAATTGAACTGATCAGACACAGTGTATGGACCTACGTGGTTCGGTGATTGGGATATCACCGGGCGAAAACGGCGCCTTAAAGAACGCACGTATCGGTCTAGTACATACATTATTGTGGACCTACGTGGCTCGGTGATTTGGGATATAACTGGCGAAAACGGCGCCTTAAAGAACGCATACACTTGTCTATTGAGTACATTGTTATAGGCATGTATGGTTCGGTGATTAAGGTCATCACTTTGCGAAAACGGCGCCTTAAAGAACGCATACACTTGTCTATTAAATACATTGTTGTAGGCATGTGTGGTTCGGTGATTTGGGATATCACTTTGCGAAAACGGCGCCTTAAAGAACGCACACAATTGTCTATTGAGTACATGGTTATAGGCATGCGTGGTTCGGTGATTTGGGATATCACCGGCGAAAACGGCCCCTTAAAGAACGCACGCAATTGTCTATTGAACAGATCATGGTAGGCATGTGTGGTTCGGTGATTTGGGATATCACCGCGAAACGGCGCCTTAAAGAACGCACACGCTTGTCTATTTGAGTACATGGTCATAGGCATGCGTGGTTCGGTGACTAAGGAAGTCACGCGAAAACGGCGCCTTAAAGAACGCACGCAATTTTCTAGTGGATAAATCACTTTGGCGAACTTGACGCCCGAGAGTATTGACCTAGAATGGTTCGTCTGACATGTAATCGACTAGTTCGATTGATCAATGAATTGATCCGATTGTTGTGAAATGATTGATTGAATGGAAATGATCGTGAGTGGTCTTGTTAGCATGAAATCGACTAGGTCGATTTGGTTGATACTTTGATCTGTGATGTGATTGCTTAGGTGTCCATTTGACCTGTGCTAACATGCAGGTGGGATCTGATGCTAAGGTATGTCTTCTGACCCATGCGTGTTTAGGCAGCCTTTAGTATAATGGTTTACTAATCGGGCTTAGTGGGGTAGAACTCGCCGAGACGTAGTCTCATCCCAGTTTGGGAAAACATTTCAGGACCCCGATGAGGAGCCGAGGAGGAATCTCGAGAAGGAGAAGTCGGAGGTGAAACCCGAGTAGAAGGATTTTTGGAAGAAGACGATAATACCGAGAGAGATTTTGAGTATGACCTGAAGGGATTGAGATTCCATTTTCTTTTGTGAACTCCAATTGATATGAATTGTTATGAAGTGGTTTGTGTTTTGTATAAAAGTTTGGTTATAAGTTTCTATATGGAAAATTATGGCCCTACTTTTCTATCCCATTGTTTTATTGTCTGGGGATTTATAACTGCTTCCGCATGTGCTTAATAATTGAAAGGGTCGGCGATACTAGTCCTGGGATATCGCATTATAAAATCGACCAAGTGAGAAGGATGTGTGCGTGCCCGAGGATCGGGGCGTGACATTAAGCACGAGAAGTGTGCTTTCGCCCAAGAGGAAGTTCCGTTCTTGGGGCACATTGTCGGGGTGGACATGTGTGGATGGACAAAGTGAAGATTCAACGGATCATCGAATAGGAACCGCCGACGAAGGTGCCTGTGTTGAGGTCATTCCTGGGCCTCACCAACTACTACCGACAGTTCATCCAAAGCTACTCGAGCATCACCGTGCCACTCACGGACCTGTTGAAGAAAGAGAAGGCGTGGGAGTGGATGGATCGATGCCAAAGAGCCTTCGATAATTTGAAGAGAGCTATGACCGAGGAGCCGGTATTGGCGTTGCTTGACTACACTAAACCCTATGAGGTAGAGACGAACGCATCGAATTATGCAATCGGTGGCATTCTTATGTAGGATGGACATCCGGTGGCGTTTGAGTCTCGAAAGCTAAATGACACTGAGCATCGATACACCGTCCAGGAGAAGGAGATGATCGCGGTGGTGCACTGCCTTCGGACATGGAGACACTACATCCTGGGATCGAAGTTCATCGTGAGGACGGACAACGTGGCCATGAGTTACTTCCAGACCCAAAAGAAGTTGAGTTCGAGGCAAGCTCGATGGCAGGATTTCCTAGCAGAGTTCGACTACGCGTTGGAGTGCAAGCCAGGGAAGGCCAACTCCGTGGCAAATGCGTTGAGTCAAAAGACGGAGCTAATAAGCCATACTATGAGTCGACCGAGCTATCGTTGGGTCGACCGCATCAAGGAGGGGTTGATGCATGATCCAAGAGCTCAAGCCCTCATCGGGTATGCCAAGAAAGGTGAGGCCCAACAGTTTTGGTGTGAGGATGAGCTCCTTTACACCAAGGGAAGGCGGTTGTACATGCCCTTCTATGGGAAGCTAAGGAAGGAGACCTTGCGCGAATGCCATGACTTGAAGTGGGCGGATCATCTAGGGATCCACCGCACGCTGGCCCTCGTTGAAGATCGATTCTATTGTCCTCAAATGCAGGACGACATTGAAGCATATGTGAAGACTTGTTTGGTGTGCCAAAAAGACAAGCTGGAACAATGTCGTCACTGGGTCTTTTAGAGCCACTTCCCGTTTCAACTCGTCCATTAGAAAGCATTTCCATGGATTTCATCATCAACTTGTCGAAGTCCGAAGGGTGTCGGACTCTAATGGTGGTGGTTGGACAGGTTTTCAAAGTATGCAACCTTTGTGCCTGCAACAAAGGATTGCCCGGCCGAGGAGGCGGCCAAGCTATTCATGAAGCATGTGGTGAAGTATTGGAGAGTGCCACAAATGATCGTGAGCAATCGGGATCCCTGCTTCATCGGACGTTTCTAGTCTGAGTTGTTCAAGCTACTAGGATCGGAGCTGAATATGTCAACGAGTTTGCATCCCCAAACCAACGGTCAGACGGAGCGAGTCAATGCTCTCTTGGAGATCTACCTTCGACACTATATGAGCATGACGCAAGTGAATTGGGCGAAGCTGATCGATGTAGCCCAGTTCTCCTACAACTTGCAATGGAGCAAGTCAACTAGCCAGAGTCCGTTCGAGGTTGCGACTGGGTAGCAATCGAACACCCCGAGCACAATTGCTTCGGGTTACCGGGGGAGTAGTTCGCCCGCGTACAAGTTCGCCAAAAATATACAAGAAGAGGCAGACTTGGCACGGGCGTGTTTACACAAAGCCTCCAAGCGCATGAAGAAATGGGCGGATAAGAAGCGACGGCACGAGAAGTTCCAAGTTGGAAACCAAGTGTTGGCCAAGCTGCACGTGGTTCTTCGATACAAGGACATGCACAATGGGTTGATCCGTCGCTACGAGGGGCCATTTCGAGTGCTACAACGGGTTGGAAAAGTCGCATACAAGCTGGAGCTACCACCAAAACTAAAGGTGCATTCGGTTTTCCATGTAAGTATGCTTAAACCCTTCCAAATTGATGAGGAAAACCTGGATCGAGGGGAGTCACAACGGGTGCTGCTTGGGGCAAAAACCTCGTATGATCAAGAAGTCAAAAGCATCTTGGCGAATCGAGTCATACGGAAGAGGTATTGCGTGGCCAAGTGTGAGTATCTGATCTGATGGAAGGGTCTTCTGAAAAGTGAAGCCAGTTGGGAGCCCGAGAAGAGTCTTTGGCAGTTCAAGAAAGAGATCGAAGCCTTTCATGCCGAAGACCCGATGAGGGCGTCGCCTAATTAGGTGGGGGAGAATGTCACGGCTCGAAAGAAAGCATGTCCAAGAGGTTTCCATGACATGGGCATGACACATTAATGACCCTCTGCTTATGTCTCCGAGACTTAGAGTATTCTCTTGAGGGCGGGTGATACTGTATTTGTACGCATACGTTATAAATGCGAGTAGCTGATAGTTAGCTATAAATGTTGGTAGTTGGTAGATGGGGAGGTGCAATCTCCACCGTTAGATCTAAGGGAGATCTACGGATACGGTTTGCCTTATACTTGTATATAAATGGGTTTCCTCCCTCATTGTATTCTCATTCATAGGCAATACAAAAACCAGAGCTTCTCTCTCTAAGAGTTTCTCTCTCTATATACAAGTCTTGTGAGTTGAGTATTGAGAGGCTGCTTAGAGGTAAAACCTTAAGGCCGCACGGGTCAGCCTACGTGTGATCGAGAGTGAATCAATCGGCCCGTGACACATACATAAAATTACCAACTACACTAGCATATGGAACATTCTTCATTACTTTTTTTTTAACATCATTTTTGGGGTATTGTTCTATGCTCAATTGATCTCATTTCACAATAGGAGCTTCACTTGACTTGTAGGTCTGCATATAGAATCTTTTCAAAACTTGATCTATATAACTTTTCTAAGATAATCCCAAAACCTTCTTAAATTTGTCATGATGAATCTCAATGCCTAGAACAAAAAAGGCTTTTCCAAGATTTTTCATATCAAACTTTATAAGTAAAAATTTTTTTGTGTCATTCAACGAATCAACATCTCTACTAGCAAGTAAAATGTCATCTATATAAATTACTAAGAAAATATATTTATTCCCACTTACTTTCATATAGATGCATTGATCAAACTTATTTTCTTCAAAGCCTAATGATTTCACAATTTTGTGAAATTTCAAGTATCACTAACGTGATGCTTGTTTGAAACCATAGATAGATCTCTGAAGTTTGCACGCCATATGCTTCTTTACAGCTTCTTTAAATCCTTCAAATTGCTAGATATATACTTCTTCATTTAGATCTCCATTTAGAAATGTTGTTTTGACATCAATTTAGTGAAGCTCTAAGTCAAAATGAGCCACCAATGTCAAGGTTATCAAAAAATAGTCTTTAGTAGATACTAGAGAAAAGACTTCAGTATAATCAATACCTTCTCTTATGTGTACCCCTTTGTGACTAACATTGCCTTGAATCTTTCTATGTTGCCTTTATTATCTTTCTTGATTTTGAATACCCATTTGTAGCCAATCAATTTATGCTCATCAGGTAAATCAACAAGTTTCCATACTTTATTAGTTGACATGAAAATCATCTCGTCCTTCATCGCTCCTAACAATTCATTTGCGTGATGACTATTAAGAGCTTCTTTGAAATTCGTTAGATCAACTATATTTCTAATGTCAAAATCAATTTCTCCAAAATAGACGTGATAATCATTTAGAGGCATTAGTATTCTTTGTCGCCATGACCTTTGCATAGGCATTTCTAGAGCCGCATCACTCATTTGAGGAATTTCATTTGTAATGAGAGGATCTACAGACATATTTCCAGTATCTGCTTCTTGTTGAATTTCTACTTTGCAAGCTCTCACATAGAATCATCATGTTAGATGGGCAATGGAATAGAGACCGTTTTATTTGGTTCTTCCCTTTCGAAAGATTGATAAAAACTCTTTTTTGCAATATCCAATTCTAAGAATTTGGTAGTTTGGGCTTTAACGATTCTAGTGCCACGAGTAGGATAATAGAACATATACCCTTTGGAATGATCAAGGTATCCAATAAAGTAACATCTGGTAGTTTTGGGTTTGGTCTTCTTCTAAGAGGGATCATAAGTTTTCACCTCTATAGGACAACCCCAAACTCAAAAATGATTCAAGCTTGGTTTTATCCCAGTCCACAATTCAAAAGGTATTTTTGGCATCAATTTACTATGTACACGATTCAATATATAAGTTGTTATTTTAATTGTATCACTCCATAAGTATTCGGGCAAATTAGATTTGCCCATCATACTTCGTTTCATCTTCATGAGTGTGCGATTGCACCATTCAACCACACCATTATGTTCAGGACTCCCAGGCATTATATACTAAGCAATAATACCACAATCCTGCAAATATTTAGTAAATGGTCCCATTTGTTGTCCAATCTCGGTATATCGCCCATAATATTCACCACTGTGATTAGATCTAACAATCTTGATAATTTTTCCCAATTATTTCTCAATTTCGATGCGAAACACTTTGAACATTTCAAGAGCATCGCTTTCTCCTTAATTAAATAAACATAACAACAAGAAAATCATCAATGAATGTGATGAAGTACTTATTTCCAGACACGGAGATTGAATATGACCTACTAATATCTGTATAAATTATCTCCAATAGATTTTGATTGCGAATAGCGCTTTTTTTTTTTTTTTTAGTCAATTTTCCCTCACACAATCAATATAAGTATCTCGTATTATCGAGTCAAGAGGAGGAGGAATATTAGCCTTAATGAGTTGCTTTACTCTTTCTTTGGAGATATTCTCTAATTGCTTATGCCATAAAAATGAAGATCTTTATTTGATTAAAGATCTCTTAACGACATTATTCTCGACATTGAAAGAATAATATGGTCTATCGGAGATAAGAATAGTCGGTATAATCCATCGATAAAACACAATTTCCAATAATTCTAGAATCATAACTCAAATTCACTCTTTTATTCGCAAAATAAAGACAATATCTAGCTTTGTCAAGTAAAGAAAGAGACATTAATTTTCTTCTAAAACTAGGAACATAAAAACATTGTTCAAAATTGGCTGAAAACCAAAATCTAAATTCAAAATAATTGTCCTATGTGCTATACATCAACTCCAATATCGTTTTCTACTTTAAGCTTTGACTCCCTCAAACTTGGATTCCTTAAATTTGTGAGATCCCGCAAGGTGGTAGTCACATGAACAGTAGTACCAGAATTAAGCCACCAAGAATTCGAAGGAACATCTACTAGATTTAATTCAAAATAAAGCAACAACTCACTTTGGTGACTTTCTTTCTTGCTATTAACTAAGCTTGGAACTTATAGCAATTGGCTCTCTTGTGACCCTGCTTCTTGCAATGAAAACACTTGAAATACTTATCTCCATTTCTCCCATGGTTCTCATTTTTCTTGAAGTCTTGGCCTTTCTTTGGACCGTGAGCATTTGACCATTTAGGCTTCTATTTGCCTCTAGATGAACTCAACTTGGCATTGGTAGTTAAATGGGTGAACTCATACTTCTCACTCTTTAACTTTTCTTCCTCAGTCACACATTTGGTAATCAAGGCATTTGACGCTCCATGTCTCATTCTAAGCACTATAAGCAATCTTAATCTGGTTAAATTCAACCGACAAAATATTTATGGCGTGATGCAAAATATAATTTTCAGAAAAGACAATTTCATGGGCCTTAAGTTTGGACTGAATATAGACCATTTTCAGTATAAATTCTCTAACACCCATAGCAGCATCCTACCCCATGTTCGTTAACTCACTTAGCAAGTTTCCAACTTTAGCCTTATCTGAGACTCTATATCTTTTTCCCACTACTTCAAGGAACTATCTGGCATTCGTATCTTCCAGCAAACCACTAATGAGATGTTCAGCAATAGACATCTTCATAGCAATGAGGCTTAGTCGGTTAGATTTTCCAATCCAACATAATGGGTCTTTTGATTTGCAGTACTTTGATCATGGGGCTTGAGAGATTCATCCTCACGTGGAACCAAGTCCATATCCATAATGCCCAAAGCAAACTCTATATGTTGCTTCCATCTCTTGAAGTTTGATCCAGTTAACATTTCAACCATAGCATTATTGTTATTTACGCGAATGTAACCATTTGTCACATATGATGCAATAAGATCAATTATGAGTAATAAGTATTTCAATAAAGATAATTAATACATTATAAACTCTCAATAGGGCAAAGTGTATAATGCACCATTATTTTCCATAGCATAAAGTTTATAAAGTAACAATAAAGAGAATTACATATAATTGTCAATGATCAATCCATTTTGAGCAAACAAATCCTTTAAATTATACATCTCCATAATATTAATATAGAGGAGAATTACATATAATTTTCAAAACATTTATCCCCTTTGGGAAGATAAATATTTTTCAATTATACATCCCTATCTTTTAAATTTGGGAATTACTTTTTGTGCTATTTTCCAACTGAATATACACAATAACCCTATTTGGGTGAGTTATTGTATATATCAATTTGTATCAATCAATAGGGAACTCTAAAAATTTATCCCCAAAATTCATCAAATAATATGAAGCACTTTACAACATGTGCTTCTCAAGATTATTGCATTTATCAAGCAACAATGTTTTGCCACAATTTTTTTTAATTATATTTAATTTTATTATTTATTTTAATATTTCAGACCCTCTCGCAGGCCTTCACCTTCACCGTGGCCGCAGACCTACAGGAGCCCATGGGAACCACTTGGATCGAGCCCATCCTTCTTTTAATTGAAATGGTCCAAGATTGGGCTATAGGCCCAAAGGAAATAAGAGTAAATAAAATGGGCTTATGCCCATTATATAAACCCACGCCCATAATTTGAATACAATGGCCCAGGTGAGTTTAAAGCCCAAGATTCTTGGCTCATGCCCAGATTCCAAAATTTGAATAGTATTGTCACGTCCCAAACCCCAAGTATGTGAATATCCCTCATCGGTTGATTAAATTGCGATGTTCCAAGATGCATCGCCGACTCATTCTTTTTATCTTTCGATTAAACGCATGTGGAAGCAACTCAAATAAACACTCAGTCAATCAATAAAACATGGATAGTAAAACACAACAAATGATTTCCAAAAGCTGCACCTTTATTTATTCACTTGTTAACCCAAAGAGTTTAACATTTACATGCCTACAACAAAATGTAACTCCTACATGACCTATAAGCGAAAAAGATTGGAAAGGTCGGGGTTAACTCCAGCTTCACTAATGGCAAGGCCGACAAAAGTGTCACATCTTACGCCCACCACAACCACAATTAGCAATTTCCCCACGCTACAGCCCTAAAAATAGTTAACAACAATGAGTGAGATAAAATCTTAGTGAGTCAACTTCCTAAACCTTGATTATGAAGCTAATTCACCTCAAAGATAGCTTAAACATGTAATGACATACAATCTTACCTCGCCTTGGCATACCCCTGAATATCAGTACACCTCATAAGGCAATATTAGTACAACACACATAAATAATAATCATAACACAATCCATAATAGCCAAGCGCATTGTTAAATATACATTGTTAATTATGTGTTTTGAATTATCGAATATTTTTTTATTGGCTACAATGATAAGCATAGTTTATGTGTTTCATCGATGTTCACAGTTGCTGACTAATTTGAAAAATGTGAGTTATCTCATTCCAAACTTGATAAAGATGACTTTAACCTAATTCAAATGTTCTATTGAGGAAAATTGTGTCATTCCAAACTTGATGATACAATTCAACTAGATTGGACTATTCTTTTTGGTTAAATGATCTCATTCCAAACTTAATGCTAGATTATTTGACTTTAAGGAATCAATAACTGTGACATTCTAAATTGAAACATAGAAACAATTGTTTACATAAGAAGCTTGTGTCTTGTTCTTAATTGAAACTTGATATTACATTACTAGGTTATTGTAAGTGACTTGACTATGGATCACGTTCTTTGAAACTAGACAATAGTTATTCTTCTACAAATAAGCTTAAGTTGATGGCTCTTTGTAAATCACATTGTTTAGGTCTTGTTCATAATATATGAAACTTGATTGATACTTATGAATATGATATTATGATACTTTATGACATCAATATATGTTTTTCTCTGCCCGATGGAATGCTGCTAAGTTTTTATTCAAATGATTGAATTCATGATAATATAAAATTCATATTTGACATTCTACAGGGGATGATAGAGATGGAGGAGAGCTTAATGAGTGGGATCCTAACCAGGATTATCTACTTGATGAATGGATATATATATCATTTAAAGCGTGTAGGGACTTGACAGTTTACCTGCTATTGCCTATTTTGATGAAGTCCATTTACTTGAGATTTGCATTTTGCTATTTCTATTTTGTGGACATTATTATGCTCATTTCTTATATTTGTAAGGCCTTGGACTATTATGCATATATTGGTTTGCATTATACTTGACTATTATGCATATATTGGTTGTGAGCTGAGTCTGAGATTTATTTTGGGATTTGGATTTTGTTAATCTTAGAATAGATTTATGATAAGAATGATGAGTAAATGATAATTTAGTTTAATACTTTACTGTTAAAATACTTTTTGACCGATCCGAGTTGATTGTCTTGGACTAAATGTGGATGATTCATGTTTGTGTGAACATTATATTGACCACCTTATTAGATTGTGCTGTATGGTGAACACATGAGGAGATTGTTGGATATATTATTAATATATGCCAAAATAATATGTTAACATACAAGCTTAATAAGTGAAAGCATGGTTATTTAGGTCCATATGGGCCGGAGCCTAATAATATGCATATTAAAACTCTAGGATTTTCTTATACTAGAGGTAACACTGTGAGCGTTCTAAACTTGACGTCTCTTGATGTGATACTTCAAGCAACCACTTCTTCTCTCTCAAACCTATAACCTCAAATACTTTACAGATGGAAAAAAAAAAAAAAAAAAAAAAAAGAAGCAAATTTCGGACTTGGAAACATAAAAAGGAGTCCTACAATGGAGCTAAATGAGTTATAAGTCTAAATCAATGTGGTTAGAGATAAAAGCAAGTGCATTTAATACAAGAAAGGACGAAGAGATCTTGAAGTCTAACTGATTTCTGAAAACAGAACAGACACACTAAAAGATGATTCAAGGCCTATGAGATCTGTTCATCCTTACCAAGAATTGAAGGTCCCTTAAGCATAACAGAAGCAATCAGTGCTGACCCATTTCAAGAAACTACAACATTCGCACCCAAAAGCAGAAAACTGAAAGAAAAGAGAACTTAAAAAGCCAAAAGTCACTGATGAAGAAGGATTCAAGTTAGCCCACACTCCCAAAGTACAGCTATTTCTCAGAAAGGAAAGGTTTTTGACAGAACCCAGTTTAAGAAAGGTGGAGGAGAAGCCAAGATCAGGCTCAGATTTTGGTTGCAAAATGGCTGGAACAATCAAAGAAGAAGCTGGAGACCCAAGAAGTCAAAAAGAACAGAGCCCTGTGTTTCAAGAAGCCCCAGAAAACGGAGGAGAAGCCAGGAGCGCCTGGATGGAGGAGGAAACGAAAGTGGGTTGCAAGTCACTTTCAATGATTACGCAGACTATTTTTTTTATTTCTTTTGGTGAAAGTGATTGAGCAGGCTGTTTAATGCTCTGATTAGAGAGGGCTCAACCTGCGATGCACGACAGCTCAGGGTCACTGAGATCGCAGGAGGGCAGGCAAAAGATACCAATGAATGATAAGGAAAAGGAGGGAATGAATTTAAGAATCCTTTAATAGGTCCAGATCTAAAGTGCTCTCAACTGTAAGAAAAGTCTGCTTTTTTTTTTTCTCTTTGCAGACAGAAGGAGCGCGAGGATCCGAGGGGCAAGAGTGGAATTCAATGCGGAAAAGGTGTGCACTTTCTTCGGCTTCACCAGATATGGTAGCAACATATTTAATCTTAGATCGTGTCAATGCGTATGCAGATAACTCAATATTAGAGAAATCGGTTCATAGAGGTAGTTAAATTTTTTCATTTATTGCTTGAACAAATGTTTCTAGATTGCTTGTAGATAAGTTCAATTTATATTAACCTATCCATCCCATCATCAAACGGTAATTAGTTTAATTGATGAGTATATGGGTACTAAGGTTACACGTGCTTAACAAGAGAATGTTGAAGTTTTAGGATATTATCAACATTGCATGATACATCCAAATTAGTGAATATTAAAAATTTTAAAAACCGGTGCATTAATAAGAAACAAAAGTTAACACCTTGAAAGTTAAAAAAAAAAATTATAGCCAACAATTTAACAAAAGCACTTATTGATTGATCGCATCCGTACTAAATATCATTTAATTAACGAGGTCAATGATGGTCAAGATGAAGTAATTTATTCATAGGAAAAAATTTTGCATTTGGGTAAAGCACATACGACTAGTATTTATAATGCTCATAAATTTTTCTCTTCTTGATGTGCGTATTTGTGCCTTTAATAACATTCATTTGCTAATTAAATTTTTGGGACAAACTACACATTTAGCGAAAATCCCTAAACATTATTTTATTGAGTTCGGGCACTTGAAGTGCTAAAACTTGACACGAGAGGACACTTAGATGCCAAAAGTTAGGAAAATGACACTTAAATGCCAAAATCGGGGCAAAATGGATTAATTACGTGCCAACGGCGAGAAACTCCGACCAAAATGCTGACGTGATAATTTTTCATAATGCCAAGTGCAAAAGGAAGTCATTTTGCATGCTTAGGTAGCTAGAAAAGTGTCAAAATGACATGTTTTTGTTGCTGGCGTGAGTAAATAATTAATATAAAAATTAATTAAATTAAATTTAAAATCATTTTTTAAACAAAAAAGAGGAAAATGAATAGCAACCGGCGGCTGAGGGCCCAGCCCTTGCCACTACCCCCGCCTTGTCATCACCGAAAAGGTAAGGGGAGGGTCGGTTGGGGTCGCCGAGCTCGGCTAGAGACCAGTGACCCTAGTCGATTGGCAACAAGGGCTTATGAGCCCTCACCTAGATCTGGAGCGAGGGTCATCGGCTCTCGCTCGATTAGTCCAAAGGTTGTCACCTGTTGGAGACCCCTCACCCCAGATTTGGGCGAGGGCTCACAAGTCCTTACGCCAATCGACCGGGTCGTTGTTCCCTGGACAGGCATGGCGACCCCAATCAACCCTCCCCCATCTTCTCGATGACGGTGGGGTGGCGGTGGCGACAAGGGTTGAGCCATCGGCTGCCTGTTGTTGTTCATATTCCTTTTCTTTTTATAAAAAATTAATTTAATTAATTTTTATATTAAAAATTGAATAGTACAAAAATGACGTTTTTGTATTTCTTTGCTGAATCAATCTTTCCAGTGAGTCACGTAAGTGAGCAAAATTAATAAAAAATTACTACGTAGGATTTTCGACGAGATTCGCCAAATATGATGCTCAAGTATCTCATTTTTGAAAAAAATGTGACACTTAAATATTATTTTCTTAACTTTTAACACTTAAGTATTTTTTTTTGTCTTATTTTATTATACTCGGCCATTACTTAAAAATAGCACATGATAATTTCACTTATCTCACGAAATTTCCGTTCATTAAAATTTAGTCAGTTTGCTCCTTTTTATCAAGATAATATATATAATTAAGAAAAAAATACTTTTGTCATTTATAGCTTTATTTCCATACAATTCGCTATGATTTCTTTTTTTCTTCGTATCCCTACTGTTATCATTTGTCTTGCCTGTGTCAGGACATCGGCTCACGTCTTTTCAAGTGGGCAACACTAGCCCACTGAGTGCTTGTCAGGTTTGACGTGCCTTCCTAGTGTCATTTTCATAGGACAAAATCGACTGACTTGCATTAAATAATCAAAACCATTGCAATATCATTTCTAAATTTACCATGCTTCTTTAGACAAACGTGACAAGCATTACTAAATGAATTTGAATAAATTTGTCGTTTGTCCAGTACACCTATTGCTGAGTTATGTGTATTCAGGTGCTATTTAACTTAGCCAGGACACTGTGCATCATTATTTTGTGGAATCTGAAAAAATATTGAACGTTGGCAAAAATATAAATCACCTACGAGAGAATGTACTATTCAAGGCCACAGAGTCGGATTACTCATCATTGTTCATTTGTTGAACCCGTCACTCGTGCCCATTTAAGATGAGAGTGAGAAGTGGAAGATTGATGATACACTTAATCTTATACTAGCCATTTATTATCTGTTTCGCTTCTCACTTATGTTAATATTTCCTCTATTTCTTTGTATATATGATGAGGAAATTTGCTTTAGGTAGGTAAATTCCAAACACATGAAATATCTCTCTAATTTCATTGGTCATGCAAGACACGATCCTTCTATTTATATTATACTTGGAATCGCTTGATAAAATACTCAAGCAAATAGATTCAAATTGTTGCATAGATGATTCCACATAAACACAATGGAAACTAATGAAATGAGCATAAATACAAAATTGAATTTTATTTGCTAGATAGATTACATATTGTTTGATTGGGCTTAATGGGATTTTTTATATGGGATCTCCTTTGCTTAACAATTTAAATTGAGTTAAATATTTCAAACTTAGAAAAAGAGCTAGGTGTCACGCTTGATTATTCCATGATTGTGGCTCCCCGTTTGTCAATTTCGCTTGCTATTGTCGACCCAATTTGCACATGTGAGGAGATCTTAAAAGTACATCGCTTATTTATGGAGTCTACATATATTAAGGTTTGATATGCGAGTGGTCTCTCTCAATCAAAAAAATTTACGCTTTTGGTAATGTTATGTATGCCTTCTTTACTAGGTGTTGAATAATGAAATCGATGGCTATTACCCTTTGTCAATTATAACCATGAAGTTATGACAGACTGTAAAATCATGGCTATGCCTTTTGACAGAAACGAAAGAGATTGGAAGTAGAATGCTTTGTATTAGTCTATCTGTGAATAGGTACACTAATATATTTATAGTGTAAGAATAGAAAAAGAAGAATATTTCCCATATACAAAGATCCCTAATTTCCCATTTACTAAACCATTCACGCAATTGGATGAATCAATCAAACCATAATAGATATTGACGCCGAGATCATGATCTTCAATCATATCTCCAACACTCCCCCTCAAGCTGGTGCTCTAAATATGTCGAGAGCACCAAGCTTGCTCAATATGTACGAATGTTGCCTTTGACATAATGGCTTAGTGAAGATATCCGCAGGTTGTTCTGTGGTTTCAATTTCTTTGTCACAAGGATTCCTTCTTTAACCTTGTCCCGAGTGAAATGGCAATTAACCTCTATATGCTTCATTCTTTCATGAAAAACTGGGTTTGTTGCAAATTTGAGTGCAACATTGTTGTCACAAAATAATTCACTTGGTCTATTGACCTGTACTCCAAGGTTTGAAAGTAGTCCTCGTATCCAAACCATTTCACATGTATTTTTCGTCATAGCTTGATACTCTTATTTAACTGATGATAGTGATACAGTCAACTATTTCTTTGTCTTCCATGAGATTAGTGAATTTCCCAATTTTATGTAGAAACCGATAATGGATCTTCTGGTCATCAAACAAGTGGCATAGAATGTATCACAGTAGGCCATCATTCTCCTGTTGCGATCACGAGATAAGAATATGCCAAGTCTTGGGCATCCCTTCAAATATTTTGCAACTTTCAGTGTTGCATTCATACAAGAATATTTTGGGTTGTGCATGAACTGATTAAGTATTTGCATTGTATAACATGTATCAAGCCTTGTCATGGTAATATATATCGATTTTCCAACATGTCGCTAATATTCGATGGATCCTTTAACAATGGATCTTTAATGGATGAAGAAGAATTCTAATCATGTTCATGAGTTGTAGCTTGGCATTTTGTTCTATTGGTACAACAGTTGGTTTGCAACTCGATAGTCCTGCCTTTGAAATGATTTCCAAGATGAACTTTCTCTAGCTAAGGCCGATTCCATTATCTAACAGTTCAATTTCAATCCTATGAAAATATCTGGGAAGTCCCAAATCCTTGATGTGAAAGCTTGAATGCAAATACTCTTTGAACTTTGCAACATTAGAATCATTGTTTCCCATGATGAGAATATCATCAACATATATCAATAAATAAATTGATGAATTCCCTATAGTCCACATACATAGTGCAGCAGTAAACTTGGCATACTATTGTCCAGATGCTTGTTTCAGCCCATATAAGGTTTTATGGAGACGACATTCCCAAGACTACCCATATCTATGTAAACCTTGAGGAATATCCATATAAATTTCTTCATCGAGAGTGCCATGAAGAAAGGCATTGTGGACATTCATCTAATGCAATTGCCAATTACGAATAGCTGCAATGGATAGAAAGGAGTGAACATTGATTTTTTTGGCAATTGGGGAGAAGGCTTCATGATAATTAAAACCTTCTCTTTAAGTGAACCCCGAGACAAGCCTTGAAACATTCAACAGATCCATCTGCCTTGAACTTGATTTTATAAACCCATTTACAATCAATCGGTTTCTGATGTTGAGGCAATGGAGCAATATCCAAGTATGGTTCTCCATTAAGGCAATAAGTTCTGATTCTATTGCATGTCACCATTGGGGGGTCACATGCTACTTCAGCAAATGTAGAGAGTTCCTGCTCTTCTAATATACGACTAATGCAGCACATATATTCCATTGATAGTCGACTAAAAAGAAACATATGAAGAGACAAGATATTGTGTACCTAGAGTACTCATGGTAGAACATATATTATCCTTTGTCCATATAGGTGGATGAATATATTGCCTAGAATGTCGCGGTTGCTCGGTCAATTTTTGTTCAGAAATTGGGGAAGGCTTAGAAACATTCTCTGACGAATCTGACGTTGGGAAATAGGTGGAGATAGCTTTATCTAGCTTTATCTGGTGATTCGGCAACCGGAATGGAAGGGTTCACGATTGGAGATTACTTCGAAATAGGCACGGATTCCTTTAGAACAAGCACAGATGATTCTGGTGCAACAAGGAGATATTGTGTTGCCATTGATAAGTCTTCATCGGATAAGAAAGGACGCTAATTCTTTGATAATGATGAGGTTGATGAGTGTATCATTTCCTTAAAAGGAAAAATGTCTTCATGGAATACAACATCCCTACTTATAAAAAAAATTCCCTATAGAAATTTCCATAACCTAGTATATATTTTGAAGAGGAAGATATCCCATGAAAATACATTAAGTGGAATGTGGACTCATTTTATCTCGATAGCCCATAATCATCGCATAACATAAACAACCAAGCACCTTGAGATGACCATTTTCTAGCTGTCTATTGTAAAACATTTTATAAGGAGTTTTTTCATCAAGGATCCAAATTGGCATGCGGTTAATCAAATAGGTAACTGTGACCACATAATCTCCCCAGAAAGTTTTAGGAATAGAGGTTTGGTATTTTAGGGCACGAGCTACTTCTTGAAGGTGTCTATGCTTGTGCTCAACAATTCAATTTTGTTGAGGAATATAAGTGCAAGAGCTTTCATGGAGTATTCTAAGAGAACACATAAATTTTATGTAATCGGAAGTGAAGAATTCATGCCCATTATCGATACGAATTCGCTGTGCAAATTTATCAAATTGATTCTAGACCAAGGAAAGGAAATTTGAAATGTGAATAAATTTTTAGCTTTTTGATTGCATAAGATATACTCAACAATTGTCAAGAAAAAAAAAAGAGATCTATCACGATGTGGGTATGATAAGGACCTCAAATGTCCATGTGAAGTAATAAAAAGCTTTATTTGCTTAAGATGTACAAAATTGAAAAGACACTCGAGATTGTTTAGCTAAATGGCATATTGGACATTTAGGATAAGGAAATCATGCACTATGACCCAATCGTTGATGAAAATGAGATTTTTATTTCGAATAAGGGCATTGCAAGAAATATGCTTATTCAATAATTCTAAATCTCCGGGGGAATCGATCCGAAATAGAGCTCTTGTACAACATTACCCAAGCCCATCAGTTTCTTAGTTGAATGGTCCTAAAAGAACCAATATTCAGAACTAAATATGGCTCTACAAGAATTATCTTGATAGACTCTAGAGACGAATAGAAGATTGAACTCAAAATTTGGAATTTATAGGACATTCTTAAGGATGAGGTATGCACAGTTCCAACTTGGATAACATGAGTTGCATTCCCATTCGAAAGTCGTACAAACACTAAAGATTAAGATCCTTTGTAAATAGGGAAAGCAAATGCTTATTGCAAATTATGTGGTCACTAGTCCTTGAATCTATTATTCATGCATCAAATGAAAAAGAATTCTCTTTGCCTGTCTTTAGTTGACTCAGAATTTTGACAATATTCTCATATTGTTCTTGAGTAATCGTTTGGTGTGTCTATCAATTTTTTGTGCAGAAACCTGATAAGCAGCTAATTCTTTCTCCTTTCTATCTTTATCATTAGACTTCCCATGTAATTTCCAACATGTATCTATATTATGATGCGGACGCTTGTAATACTCACAATATTTATTTTTAAATTTAGGATTTTGCCTTCTAACCTTTCCCGTTGATATGGCATTTCGTGGGCCGTGAGATCCCTTGTATTTGACAGTTTGCGTGGCTTGATGATCCCAGCCATAAGATCTATCGTGCTAATCTGAATTGTCCGATCCCACCCCTTGATCCGCATCTGTCCATCCGAATAGGTTTAGGGTTTCCTTGAAGTCCCTGTGTTCTCTTGACTGCCGTAGCCACGCCTCTTTCCCCTTGACCTCCAGAAGCTTCAATGACTCCGTTGCTAGAGATCTCTCACAAAGTGACGTCGGTGGGGTACACGGCGGTCAGGTACGCGGTGAGACTCATCCGTTCGCCCACTCAAGGATGCTTCATCACAGCCAGCCGTTGGCTCTCTTCTTGGTCCGCCAGCTAGAAGATCCGACTGAGTGACAGTGATGGATCCATAGCCAAAATTGATGAACAGAAGGATGAGTACGACTTATTAAGAATTAGTAAGAACCATGTGGCCTTTTCTCTCTCCTTGATTTCTCTATATTGTCTTAGGGTGCTCTACGAACCCTCAAGACATTACTCTGCCATTTCAAGTTCGTTCCATAATGCCGAAAGCTTGTTGAAGCAAGTGATAACCATAAGGTTCCCTTGCTTCAACTCCAAAATTGTTTGGGTGATATTAAAGATGTTAGGGAAATGCCTTATGATATTTTGAAGATGACAAAATAAATCAAAGGCTACTAACGTTTTTAATGGTTGAGTTATAGACTATATAGATGATAGAACATGTAAAGGATATTGTCAAAGTCTATACTTGGAAGAGATAGAAGATTGAACGTAACACATATCCAAAGTATATTTTGAAGATTTCTAAACTTCTGTGTCAAAGTCTAAAGATTGTTAGACTTTAGTATCAAAGTCTGTTCTACATTAGAAGTCTGCTCACTCTAACAAATTCCAGACTAAACGTGAAAGAGGAACTAGAAGATAGACTCTATGCTGAAGCTGAACCAGAAGGCAGACTCTATACTGAAGCTGAACTTATTCATATTGTGTTCAGACCTTAAAACTAAATCTGTTAAGAAGCATGTTCAAACCAAGATTGTAAAGTCTATTGCACTCAGACTCAGATTGTAAAGTCTATTGCACCCAGACTTTACATCTAGATTCGACAAAACATAACACAAGCCCCAATCATACAACGGCTAGTGATCTGATTTGGATTCTACATCAAAATTAATTTGATTGACTCAATCTAATTGATTGACGATTGGATCTTGAAGACAAGAACTTTCTATACGAAGAAGCTCTACTTATGGAAATCAAGATTCTGTTTGTATGGGCGATCGGAATCAATTTGGGATTTTACTTTTGTCACTCAATGGCTACCAAATCTTCTAGATACAGATCTGTCCAGTGGGTAAATTGGAAGATGATCCTTGAGATATTGTCCAATAACTAGTTTGGAAGTTGAGGAGTATTTAAGGAGAGGAAGGACCTATGAGCAAGTAAGAAACGGAGCATAGAATTTATAATTCCAAAGTCTGAGCAACCTTCAATCTTACACTTGTCTCTTATGAGCTTAAACATTGTGATCGTGAGAGAAATACCAAAAAAATGACTTAATGAGATAGTGTGATCTACTACTAAGTGTTTGCACTCAAAGTTGTAATCTCTTGTTGATTGCATAGTGGAATACAGCCAAAAAGGCTGTTAGCGTGGGAGAGTGGACGTAAGCTTAGATTAAGCCGAACCACTATAAACCCTGTGCTCTTATTTTCTTCTCCAAATCTCTTTATTTTGTTCGTAATTCTCTTTAACTGCTAAAGTCCAATCTCGCTCAAAGTCTGTTAATCTTCAGACTTAGGTTAAAAGTAAAAGTTTTCACTATATTTTGCAGAATCTATTTTTACACCTATTCACTCCCTCTATGTGTTCATATTAGCACTTTCAATTAGTATCAGAGCCAAGTGCACAGTTTATAAAAGTGCTTGTACTTTTTAGCTAAAGACCTTCTATGGCTAGTATATTGGTATTAGCACTTATGGAGGGACAAAGCAACACCGGGCTACCATATTTTGATGGAAAAGAATACAACGTGTGGAAGAACAAAATGAAAGCATTCCTAAGATCCAGAGATCAATTGCAATGGGATGTTGTGGAAAAAGAATCAATCCCACTCATTTGCATCTGCATCAAATAAGAATGGCAAAGACAAAGAAACCAAACTCCTGCTCTAATGTCTCAAACGGAGATGTCCAAAAGAGAAACGCGTGATGCAAAAGTCATTTATTCTTTATATTGCGCCTTGTCTCCTATTGAATATAATAGAATTTCTTCATGTGAAACAGCTAAACAAGTCTGGGATAGAATTCATATTACATATGAAGAGACTGATCGTGTGAAAGAGACAAAAATAAACTTCATGCTTAGACAATATGAATCCTTCAAGATGAAGCAAAGAGAGTCAATTGGAGATATGTTCAGCCGTTTTATAGAAATTGTAAATGGTTTAGCATATCAAGGTCAGCCAATTTCTTCCCCAATGAAGGTCAACAAACTCTTACGAGGACTCTCAAAAGATTGGAACAATGTCAAGACCTCAATCCGGGAGACTCAAAGGATTATGCCACTCTTTGTTGATGAATTGATTGGCACTCTTCAATCCTACGAAATGGAACAAATCGTTGATGAAGATCTTGACGGTAAAAAGTCCATCGCCTTAATATTTAACGCTGATTTTGATGATACGACTCAGAAAATGACATAGACGACGAAGAACTTGCTTTTATGATCAAGAAATTCAAAAAGTTGAGTAGAAAAGGAAGTAAATTCAGTGAAAGAAGACAATACAAGCAGAATGGCCAAAAAGAACAATAAAAGAAGATGATGAGCAAGGAATATATGTTTGATGGCACATTCGGAATCTAAATCTGACTCGGACACACAGACTTAGCATCAAAGTTTGACCCAGTCACAAACTCAAAATCCGATGAGGAAATCGAGGAAATAAAGGAAAAGAAGAAAGAGAATTTAGTAAGGAATGATTTTTCTTTTTTGGCACATAATTCTCATTATGCTTGAAATTCGATATATCATTGGTTGATTCAGATTATAATGATCATATTCTTTGATTTGTTTTATTGAAGAAAGAATCGTGTGATTTATTATTCGAGAGTTGAGATTTGATATAATACGTGTGATTATTTTTGAGACAAATGAATTTATTTGGCTTGATTTTATACTCTCAGATTTTATCATTTTTTTGCAAAGTGAAAATTTGTTTTACGTGATGTTCATTATGCAAGATATTCCTAGATACTCAAGGATTTTATTTTCTCTGTTTTTATCGTACTATGATTATGTGAGAATTTATCTTTTAAAATATCATTGTGCATAATATTCTTTCCTTGAATACTTTGTTATGATGAATTAAGAAAGAATCTTTGATTATGGATTTTCTATTTTACTCTAACGAAATGGAAGGATCCAAATTGATGGATACCAAAAAGTAAATGAGTGCATTGTAGGAAAGTCTATAAGGGAAAAATGATTGCGAGTTTACGTTGGTGCAATTAGAAAAGTATCTCTTGTGAAGATTGGTAGATATATATATATATATATATATATATATAAATCAATGGTATATTTCAAACATATACCATGGGTAAGATAATATTTTTTTATCATTCCGCCTTATAAATTTCTACGTGCATTTATCATGATTTTGGATGATTGTTTATTGCAAATATCCTTTGTCAAAAATATAAGGCATTACAATTTTTACTTGATTTGGCACGTGATAGAAATATCATCTTTCTTTTTGCGAAATGCATCAATAATATATTTTTGAGAATTATGCTTAAAAAAATCCATTTGATCTCGAAAGATATTATTGCATATTTATGGATATTCTTGCTATATTCATAAAAGATTTTATATCTAACAAGTTTGATCCACAAATCAAAAGAAGATATTATATGATTTTTCTTTTTTGCAAAGATTATTATCTATTATACAAGATTTTGCAAGTGACAATAGAATCTTCCATATGAATTTTGGAAAGTTCGATTAGAAAATCATGGAGATTCTATACGATCATATGGAGGTTCAAAAATTCTATTACTTGTGCAACATTTTTGCTTATTGAGGAAATCCCTTATGCGTCGTACAAAATGTTGAGTAGTTTTGAATTTTAATTTTACATATGTTATTCAATTTATTTATTTGAAGAAAGGGCATCATATATTATGTGGATATTATTACAGTTTATTTGTGCAAAAAGTTTGTTAAGTTGATGTAGGTTGAATTCAAGACGAGCTTGATTGAAGAAAATAAATTTTTGTCTCGAATTTTGAAATGCAAATGATTGTTGTGGATATTGTTGCTACAAAGAAAATACTGGAAAAATATTTTGTTCAACGTGCACAAGCAACAATTGTTTCCATTCGCAAATGTTGTCATGATGACAGGGAAAGAAATCGAATCCGAAAGAAAAGGAAAATAATCGTGATCACGTCAAAAATGCAACAAATTGAGGGGGAGCATTGATCAATTATGGAAAAATCTTTTCGGATTGATCATGATCTTGTTATAGAAGGAAGGAAAAGGTAAACACATCAGAATTTAAGTTCTACAAAATCCGGTTAGTGCATCTCTTATTACCTTTTGTCATTAACAAATCTTTTATTGATATTATCATTTTATTATGACTAAAAGGGTAAGCAAATTTTATAATGCATTGGTGATTTTTATTGGATATTTGCTGATATATATGATCGAAGTGAGCTATATTGCATATCTTTAATATTCGATTTACTTTATAAAAGCTGATTTTTTGGCAATGTGTTTCATGCAAGATATTTGTTATCATTTTATATTCTCCACGTGATACTTTTTCCATTATTAACACTTTTTCATTATGACAAAAATGGGGAGAAGATATGAATATGCATATGTGTTGATTATTTATTGCATAATATTGAGTTGTGATTATTTTTCTATATATTGTTATGCTCAATCTATTTGCTATATTTTGATATCTTTGATTTAAATTAATATTTTTAAAAGTGTGTTTACAAATCTGCATATTTAGAGATTGTTTTGTCATCATCAAAAATGGAAAGATTATTAGGAAATCCCTTATAATGTTTTGAAGATGACAAAATAAATCAAAGGCTACTAACATGTTTATTGGTTGAGTTATAGACTATGCAGATGATAGAACATATAAATGATATTGTCAAAGTCTATACTTGGAAGAGACAGAAGACTGAACGTAACACATGTCCAAAGTATATTTTGAAGATTTCCAAACTTTTGTGTCAAAGTCTGAAGACTACTAGACTTTAGTATTTTGTTTTACATCAAAAGTCTACTCACTCTGACAAATTCCACACTAAACGTGAATGAAGAACCAGAAGATAGACTTTATGCTGAAGCTGAACCGAAATACTGTCTCTATGCTGAAGTTGAACTTATTCAGATTGTATTGAGACCTTAAAGCTAAATTTGTTAAGAAACATAATATGTTCAGATGCAGATTGTAAAGTCTATTGCACTCATATTCAGATTGTAAAGTCTTTTGCACCCAGAGTTTACATCCAGATTCGACAGAACGTAACACAAGCCCCAATCATACAACGGATAGTGATCTGGTTTGGATTCTACATCAAGATTGATTTAATTGACTCAATCTAATTGATTGACGATTGGATCTTGAAGACAAGAACTTTCTATACGAAGAAGCTCTACTTATGAAAACCAAGATTATGTTCGTATGGGCGATCGGAATTAATTTGGAATTCTACTTTTGTCACTCAATGGCTACCAAATCTTCTAGATATAGATCTATCCAATGGGTAAATTGGAAGACGATCCTCGAGATACTGTCCAACAGCTAGTTTGGAAGTGGAGAAGTATTTAAGGAGATGAAAGACCGATAAGCAATAAGGGACAGAGCGTAGAATTTATAATTCCAAAGTCTGAGCAACCTTCGATCATACACTTGTCTTTTGTGAGCTTAAAAGTTTGTGATCATGAGAGAAATATCAAAAGAGTGATTTAGTGAGATAGTGTGATCTACTATTAAGTATTTGCACTCAAAGTTGTAATCTCTTATTGATTGCATAGTGGAATTCAGTCAAGAAGGTTATTAGCATGGGAGAGTAGGCGTAGCCTTGGATTAAGCCGAACCACTATAAACCTTGTGTTCTTATTTTCTTCTCTGAATCTCTTTATTTTGTTCGTAATTATATTTAACTGCTAAAGTCTTATCTCGCTCAAAGTCTGTTGTTCTTCAGACTCAGGTTAAAAGTAAAGGTTTTCACTGTATTTTGCGGAATCTGTTTTTACACCTATTCACCCCCTCTAGGTGTTCATACTAGCACTTTCAGAAAAGATTGGCACAATCCATATGCCTGTACATCTCTCGAATGCTCTCCCAATATTTCTTGGAGTCTTCGGTTGGTGATAATCCGGTGGTGATGTTAGGGTACAAGCAGTTATCATTTTAGCTTTGGACCAGCTAGTTGCAATTGCGCCAGAGCCACTGGAGTCACTTGTTGGCTAGGAAAGGGACAGTGCCGGAAACTGTCCTTGTCCTTGGTGATGAGAGCTCGTCAAAGGTCTCGAGCCCAAGCGCTGTAAGATTCTAGTCTAATGAGCAGTAGCTAAATGAGCTTTAATTCGAGGCCATCTACCAGCGATGTGAAGAAGGGGTCATCGGGTTTGGGCCGGCCACCACCGCTGATGGGAAACGCGTAGGGTATGAAACCATATCCAAAAAACGGGTAGGGATTTAGCCCTTGACCTAGTATAGACTCGAATCCATGACCTAGATTCGGATCCCTCCGACTCGCCTCTTGGTTCGGGTAATCTTCATAGGCAGTAGGATTTGGACCTTCTTTGTTGGGTTGAGGTCCAAAACTAGAGGAGCTCTCCTCTCCACATGGGCCATGTTGGGCCCATGCTTGTCCTAATCCAGGGCCCATTGGACAAGATACTAAGGAAATGGGGGCCATTGCATCTGAACTAAAGTAGGAGCAAGACTGGCTGTGAATGAAATTCTCCTGTTCATTCAGATCAATTTGAACAAACAATGATGGAGTCTGATTCTAAGGCATGTCCTCGATAAGTCAGCATTCTTGTTTTTCGTCATGGCTCAAGAAATCAGATTCCAACTTGGCTTTTTCGTTTGTTTTGCATATTGGAAGTTTGCAACAACAATACCAAAAAAAAAAAAGAAAAAAAAAAGAAAGGAACGAGGGCAATTTTGACAAAAATGTAAAAGCTAGACTTGGAAAAATTGCTCTGGTACCATGACAAAAATGAAAGAGATTGGAAGTAGAATGCTTTGCATTAATCTATTCTCTGTGTATAGGTACACTGATGTATTTATAGTATAAGAATAGAAAAAGAAAAATAGCAAAAAATACAAAGATAATTTCCTATATACAAAGATCCCTAATTTCCCATTTACTAAACCATTCACGGATTGGATGAATCAATCAGACTGTAATTGATATCGACGCTAAAATCATAATCTTCAATCATATCTCCAACACCTTTAATAAAGCATGGGTAGTTATATATCCTTCTCTCAATGGGAGTTGGGGTGTTGATGTGCTCTATGCGTTTTAAGAGCAAGCTCAGGACATCACCCGAGACCAGGACAGGGCTTGGGAACTTACTCTTGTCTAGTGTGTTGTCTATTCAATAAGAAATTGAACTCCCAGTCTAAACCTAGGGAGGACGCATTGGCGGTTGGTCACACGGCCGTTGCTCATTCTATGTAGTTTAACATGAGTGATAATTTCGTCTGACTCAAATCATGCATCTAAGACCATATGTACCCTTGATTGAAACAAGTAACAAATTGAATTCAAGCCCTAGAGTCATGTAGTCGAGTCATTAAGGCCTCAGGGGATGCCTCACTTTATCGTAGATTTTTTAGCACATTAATGACTACGATGTGTGAAATTTTCGTCGGATATCAATTAGTGTTAATATTACGAAAAATCCCAAACTGGTATATTATTACGAAAAACCTCAAACTGGTACATTAGTAATAAATTTACCTTCCATTGGATTGTGTTAAATTTTATTGGTGAATTATTAAACTGGATGACATATGACAGTTGATAGGTGTATTAATTTGATGTTTTATCTACCGTTTGTCAAAAATGTACTAGTGTAGTTTTTCATGGTATTAATCTAAGTTAGTGGATAGTAAGAGAAGATATATTTATCACGAATGTACTGATTTGATTTTTTTCTTTTTTTGTATTAATCCTTTCAATTATGACCTACTTCATCAGACTTGCTATTTGTTACATTATTTTTCAAATCAAATTAATGGCGACCTACAAATTTATGGGAGTCTATTAAATGTACACTTGTTGATCAATGGAGTAAACAAGTCACGTTCGCTGTGAAATTGTTGATTGAATGGATATTTTGGTACGTACAAAAAAAATGTGACTGCTTTTTGGTGTTGTGTGTATATTATGTTCAGAGTTTGGATTATTGAGTTTCTAAATATTATTTTATAAATAACCATAGTTGATGCCCAAAGTTAGGATATATGTTGAGTACTATAGTGATGATAAGGATGATGAGGATGAGGATGGGGATGAGCAGACCACCACCGAAAAAGGAGAAGTGAGGGATCCTACTGAAGCGAGTAATCAGGTCGTGAATGAGTTTAGGTTACATAAAGGGCAAAGTGAAAATGAGAGAAGTTATATTGATACAGATGAACAAATAGGGAGATGTCTTGAAATCTTGGGTGTTGACACCTAAATTTTGGACAACCCATTTAGTCATTTATTGCATAAAAATTGGGGATTAATTTTTAACCCCTAAAAATATTATAATTCAATCGCATAGCATATAATTTTTTAGGTGCATTTATTTTTAATTTACATGTTTTGCATTTTTATTTTTAGGACCGGTGGTGGATGAGCTCAAATTTTATGTTTTTAAGCTCTAGTTCGGTAGGCTGGGCTAGGCCCATGAAAGGATAAAATTAACCCAAGCCCGTCGTTATTTTTAATTGATTATCTTGCGAAAAATTAAGATTTGATGCGATATTACGGTTTTTGAAAAATTAAAAAAATCGCATTGTAATCCTATTTTTATCCATAGATGATGAAATCGGGGAGAATATTTTTGAGATAAGGATTTTTGTGATCAAGAGGTTATAAGCAATATTCGGGAGATGAAAATATTAACAAAAAAAGATCCCGTTTTGCGTCGCCTATAAAAGGATACGTACGAATCAATCGTGTGGGGGGGGTCTTTCTCGATTTTCAAAAGAAAAAATTCATAAGAGAAACTAGAGTTTTTAAGCTTTAGGTTTCTCTGAAAAGCAGAAAAATAAAAGGCAGAGTACAGAGGAGGGGAAAGAGTGACGTGAGAGAGAGAGAGAGAGAGAGAGAGAAAAGTAAAGAGGTGATTTGACCCCTACTATTCATCATCTTCCCCAAATCCGCTGCCCCTCCTCTGCAACTTCCATCCGCGAGGCTTCCGCCTCCGTGTGTTCGCCACAGCCGCTTCGTCGGTCTCCCCACGAAGCTCGCTGCAACGACCTGACGCCACGCCTCGCCCACCGACGCTCGCCGCGCCGCCGAGGTCCCCGACGCCTAAGTCTTCTTCCGCCCGAGCCCACCGTGCCGCGCCGAGCCCTGCCCCTATTCTGCTCGCGTTTATTGCGCCCGAGCGCCCGCCGACGTTGTTGCCGAATCGCGCCGAGACCTGACGCTCAGCTGTCGTCGTGCCGCTGTTCCTGTTGCGATCCAACGCCGCCCAGCCCACATCGCTGTTGCTCGCGTCTCCTCGGTGCCCGACAGCAGGCCCCACGCCCGTGACACCCCCTCGCCGGTGCCCCGCTTCGCTGAAGTCCCTTGCCGGCGTCAATCTTCGCTGCCCGCGCCGACGCCCACCTGCCTTCCCTTCACCGGAGCTACCCCTGCCGGACCGACGACAATTGCTCTTGGAGACCCACGGTCACACATGGGAAAGGAAAGAAAGAAAAAAAAAGGAAAAGTGAATTAGGTAGATTTTTCATTTAAAAATTATTGCTTATCCGGTTATAGTCTTTTTATTTTCCTTTATATCTGATTTTGTTTATTGTTCCTTTTAAGTGTTGATTGAGATTCCAACATGAAATAGTCCCTCAAGCTAGGGATTGACAGTCCGATTTTCGCGTCCGAAATCCGACTCGCAATCCCTTACAAAAATCGACAATCCAATCTCAAGCCCGAGATTCGATTCGCGATTTAATTTAAAATTGGCTAACCCGATCTCATGCGCGAGATATGGTTCGTCAATTTTTGGATATCAATCTTATCTTTTGTTCGATTTGCTATCGTCATGTTGGTTGAGTCAAATCTTATTTTCGTAAAATAAAAAATAAAAAAATCTCAATTAGGATTACGTTTGTTGTCATCTTGCATATTTAGGATTGCAATCTTATTATGAATTTTTAAATAAAAAATCCAAAAAAAGAAAGTGTAATCATTTAGGTTGTTAGTTTTTTATTTGAATTGCATGTTTAATTATGTGTTAGTTTTAATTTCGAATTTCTTAAATAAAAACACAAAAAAATCATTGTGCATATTATATTTAAATTGCACGTTTCATTTTAAATTTAGATCATCGTTTTTTAGATAAATTGCATTTTAAATTTAGATAATGTCTTAGTTTAAATTAGGATTTAATATGACTTAATCCCTAGTTTAAATTAAATAGAATCTTAATCTAGCTAGATCATTTCAAATTTCATAAAATTTGTCTTAAGATAAATTAGTTGCAATTTTTAGGATAGATTGCATTTTTAAAATAAAAAATGTCATTTGCATGTCATATAGATTTAGGTTCATGAAATGCATGTCATTTTAGTGATTATTGTTAGGTTCATTTCTAATTAGAAATTGTCCGTCATTAGATTAGGTCATTTAATGAATGTTGCGTGACATATAGTTTGCATATTAAATCAATGTCGCATGTCATTTTAGTTGAAATAATTTTGTACGTCATTGCATTGTATTGCACGTCATTAGAATTAGGTCACTTTGGTTAATTTAGATTGCGTATTTAACAATTGCATGTTCATTAAGAGATCATAGAATTTTTATTCATATGTTTAGGACATGTTGCCATGCTGTATCATTTCATATTAGATTAAAAGCATTCCATTGCATATGGATTATAGTCTCATTTAATAAGTGAAAA
Source organism: Eucalyptus coolabah (assembly GCA_014182585.1). Taxonomy (NCBI): domain Eukaryota; kingdom Viridiplantae; phylum Streptophyta; class Magnoliopsida; order Myrtales; family Myrtaceae; genus Eucalyptus; species Eucalyptus coolabah. Next base: position 1,051,749 of record CM024629.1, on the reverse strand, counting down.
CAAAAAGAAAGAAATTGCTTGTTAATTAGAAACCATATCTAGGGTTGTTGATGTGGATTTTAATTTAACAATGTAGATGCTTTCGTTGCTTTGAGGTAAGTTCTGCATCATTTAATTGCTTTCTTGGGTGTTAAATTGGTGGTTTGCACACCTGCATGAACAAATCACATGTTAGGGAAATAGATTTAAAATCAGTCCAAATTGCTTGTCAAACATTTTTTTCAAAAATAAAATAAAGGTACCGAAAGCGCGTTAGAGAAATTTAACGTAACCAAGTCTCCGTACCCTTAGTCTCTGGTTCGTAGGAGTAAAGTAAATCTCCCGTTACTTTACTAGGGTTTCTAATTGACCCACCAAAAATAGATTAGTGGCGACTCCTAGTTAAAATTCAATGGTATGTAAAAAATTCAAACCTAAGTCGCAGATTGGTATGGGCTTGGGAGAGCCCGAGTTAAGTCTAAGTTTAACAATCCATTAGCCAAACCCTAGGTGGTTCATACACCCGAAAAATTGGTCGCGACAGCTTGGCGACTCCGCTGGGAATTGAGTTGAAACTCTTAGTGGACTTAGGCCAATTTTCTTTTTTGAAAAAAATATTTTTTCTTGGCAGCGAGGATTCCAGGTACGTCCCTAGCATTTAAGGTGTTAAATGTTTTTTGCAGAATGGGAGGTATAAGGGGAAGTGTTTGCTAACATTTGTTTTGTAGGGAGGTGTAAGGAATGTATGGTTTATTTTTATATTGAAGTATTGTTTGATTTAAATTGTTGTGCATGCTTTGCATAAATCACTACACTTTGCACACACAACCCGCCGCCAGACCTAGGCTGCATAGGATCATTTAGGATGGTATTGAGATGGATACCACTCCGACCGCATGCCCGCGGTACGAATCGCCCATCTCAATCCCGAAGTTTCTTTCATGATGTCAAGAGTACCCACCTCGGTTTGCATGCCCGCAACCCGGGTCGGCTCTTTGACCAAGCCGGAGTCACGAGGACCCGACATAGTCCACAAGCCCATGGCTAGTCTAATCATCCTTGTGGCTTCACTTTGATTATTGAGCCACTTACCATGCGCATGTCTATGTGATTGCCGTTGATTTTTCTTGGTAAAGTAAGTTTTCTATCCCTATACTATGCAATTTATTTTGTCATGCTTTTGGTTTGTCCATAACAATCTAGGATAGTCATGTGATCTAATTCCTTTCAAGAATGAAATGAGAAAATTGCCATGCAATGAATCATTTGGAAAAATAAAAAAACTTTGGAGAATTTGTTTTCAATTCATGTCTTGGAAATTTGATCTTACTAGGATGTCTATTTTTCTAGCTCTCTTTAGGAAATTCCCTCATTGTAAAAACTTTTCATGAAAAAAAAAATGATGAAAAAGTTGATAGATCATTGTCATGGATTGATTCTTTATTTACACTTCATACTTATCTATTTTCATTTATTTGAATTAGGTGATAACGGATCCCTTACTTTCGCCTATCATTACGCGATCAAGAGCTAAAATGGCCGACCAAACTGAAATGCATGACGTATCTCCTCTATGGAATACCAACTCCAACAGTTGCTCACCTCTATGCAACTCATGACAGCCCAAATCCAATCCCTCCGAGCGGATTTGACTCCTGCACCTGCTTTCCTTGAGGTAGTAGTTTCGAAGCAGGAATGCAAGACCCAAATGAGCAATAGCGACATGCCTGAATTGGAAGATAATCCACTAGTCATTGCCAAACTTGATAATGTCTCTAAGATGGGGCAAGATGAAGTGGAAGTGATGGACACTATGGGGCAGCCTAGTGGCAAGTTTGATTATCTGGTGAAGTATTCGGCTCCTCCCAGCTTTTACTTTGACTCCCGCAACATAGTTCCAAGTGGATGGGATGACATGGATGATCTGACGTCTCCAAAGACAGAGAACTCTGATGACGCCCTGGAAGGAATCACAGGTTTGTTCGATGACCTCCTCATAGGAACCAATGACAAAGGACCTTCGGAGGACATTGACGTTAGCCCGCAAGAGTAACTTGCTCTTTGTTGCACCTTCCCCGCGTGGGAATTCTTATTGCTCTTTAGGAATCGTTCTCGCTTTCTAGGAATTATTTTTGATGTTTTCTCTTTTTAGGGGTTAGGAATCACAATTTCCATTTCAATAATGTAATTCATTTGATTCTATTCAATGAAATTACAATTTTATTTCAAATTTTGAGGACATGACAGGGTACTCCAAACTAGTCCAATGACGATATCCAACCATGAAAAAGAAAAATATCATCCACGTAGAAAAATCTTGAGGGCTGGACTTTCTCATGTTTCCTCCCAAAACACCTTTTCGAAAGGAAAAAGCATTTCATTGTAAAAAAAAAAAAAAAGCATTTTTCCAAAGCTTGTAGCAGATTAAACT